>SNQJ01S0020276.1:10354-36490 GCA_010110895.2 Picea sitchensis
CACATTTTCACTTTCAGGTGTCCTCTCTATTAGGAAATTTTTCATTCCTTCCATGATCTCCCTTTTTAAACCATCCATCTTAGTATCCATTATTGCTTCCAATTTAGCTTCCATTGAATCCATCATCCCTTGTAGTTCATCTTTTGTCACTGTCTTCTTTTGTAATTCATTTATGTCCCTACACATTTCTTCACCTTCATCAAGAGTCCAAGTAGGAATTTCTAGAGTCTTATTTGGTGTAGAAGTTCCCTTTTTGGGTGGCATGTTGGCCAAGTATCACTTTTGAACATTGATTTTGAGGTGGTTCTGCTAGACAATCTTTCTTCTGCTGTATCTCCAAAGTTTTAGCCCTTCTAGGTATGGAACTTTATTTTTTGTAGTTCTTCGATATTTATTCTCTTTAATGCCATAGGTCTGATCAAAATTGGATGTGCCAAGTGGAATTTATGGTAACTTCCTCACAACTTGCTGATTTTTGGCCTCTCCAGGAGATCTCACTTGTATAGCGTGCCCCACACAACATAATTGATATAAATTTCTAAAAATCGTACCAGAAATACTACAGACTATCCACTATCCAATGCAACTAGTCTCACACAATTTGGATACTCTAAGAATAAGTTATAATTGTTTAACATGGAACACCTTATTGAGGCTAGTCAATAGGACTAGTCAGATACCCTATCTTCCACAGGGTGTATCTACAAATATAAGATGACCCAAAATCTAAAATGTTTACCACCGATACCTTACTAATTTCTATGAATATCCTCTGGAGTTCAGGTTCTGAAACATTACAAAAAACATTTTATAGCAAAAATTCCACAATGACTCAGTTTAGGATGATTCCAAAACCCTATCTTGCATAGGCTATATCTCCAAAAGTATAAGGCCTCAAGAGTTAAAATTTTAACCCAACATACCTTGATCTGTTTACTAACTATCCTTTAAGACATTCCTTCTGAAACATTGTAGAAAACAACTTATAGAAAAAATTCCAAGGTGTCTCAGATGTAGCAGTGAAACCCCAAGACCTTGAGCTTTGATACCATATGTTAAGAACCAAATATCAATATAGCATAGAAAAACCTCAGAATAAGTAATCAATGCCTTGAAAAAGAGATAAATTTAGATCATAAGCCTCTTCGAGGGGGAAACCTCCTTATGCCCACATAAATGTACAATTACAAGATGAATCCAATTGAAAATGTCTCCTTGGTATATATAGGAGACTAGGAGGTATAATTACAACTAATGGACTAAATCCGACATAAATAAAATAACATTACTAATGTAATATGCCCCAATTAAGGGGTAATGAGCCATTATTTAGGGCTTAACATTTTTTGTAATATAAAAAGGAAACAAGAAGCACGAAAGATTCGGGAGAAGGAACTCTCTGGCAATTACATTGAAAAATTTCAAAATGAAGGGTTTCATTCATATCATAATTGTTCTTTATATTATTCATCAAACCCATCAATGGCTTTGCAAGACTCGGCAAAAGGGAGAAATAATCAAAGAAGGAGGCGATTTGATAATACCCCTTTAAATATACCATAAGTAGACTTTCAAATGCCCAATATTCCTATTGAAAATTTTTCTACATTCTTTGGGGATGCTTTAGAAGATGCAGATGAACACTTGATTAATTTTAAAGGTACATGTTATGATTTCAACCTCATTGAAGATAATGTTACATGTGTTGATTAAGGTTGGTTGTCATTGATGTCAACCCTTGAAGAAAGTTCGGTAGTGAATTCCAGTAGCACAAAGGTTTGGGTAATGGACCCAAGGTTGTTTCATGTATAATGGTATGATTTGTAATATATTTTAAGGTAATACTATTCTATATGGATAGTACATGTCATTCCATTTATGGTGGTATGTGGAATGACACATAACTCCTCACAGTTTGAGAGTTATGGCCTTACAAATTTGGAGGACCCTCATATGTTTTCTTGAAGCCCCAAAAGGTTAAAGAAATCAAAGAGATTGCAAAGAGGAAATTATTATTTAAATGATAAAGTAAAGTGACCAAGTCAAGAAGGATTATTTAAATAATAAAGTGAATTGAAAAAATCAAAGAAGATTATTTAAATGATAAAGTGAGGTGACAAAGTCAAGGAGGAATATTTAAATGATAAAGTAATGGAGAACTTCCTAATTATGGAATGTGGTTAACCCTAAAAATGAGGAAAATAGGTCAAGTGACCTATAAACAGGTTAAGTGACCTAGAAATTGGTTAAGTGACCTAGAAATGGGTTAAGTGACCTAGAAGATGCTTCTAAGGAAGATATTTGGAGAGTATAAATAAGAGGCAAGTCTCTCTCATTTGATATCACACTTGAGAATATTGCATATATATAGGTGACTGAGGTAATCAAAGGATATCTAAGCTGAATTTCAGAGGGAAGGTGAAGAAAAGAAGGCCGAAATTCAAGGGAGGATAAATATTTTTGATGATGCTTTCTAAGGTATGTTATTTACAGGTCAACTCACCATTTTCACAATAACATATTTTCTAGAATGATTCAGACCATGAAATTGACAGGACATTGAGGAAACATTTCCAAGTATATGTGGTAAAAAAATCAGCTCGTGGGTTGTTGTATTTTTGGAGTTACACTCTGTGGCTAGTCCTGAAACTAGTCTAAAACAGGTGTTTCGGGTAAAAATGTCATAACTTCTTCATAACAAATCCAAATTCAGTACGACCAAATGTGTTGATTAGAGTACAATCAGTAGTATGTTGTGTAATAGTTTCATATCCATTCAACAAATATTCCATGTGAGGCATGCTCTACAAGGTCTCTCTCTAGAATAAGCCATAATTTAACAAGGTATGCCATTTTTTCTATAACTCCTTTTCTGAGAGGTTCCAAGTAGTGACACTTGGAAGAATTGCATAAAACAAATTGAAGAACATTGTGTACTATTTTCAGATATTTATTCATTACAGGTACATAGTTATGATTATTTCAAGTTAGGGTTGTTGACTAATCCCAAACTAGTCATGTGAGACTAAAGAAACATTTGATGAAAATGCTAGTCTCTTGTTGTGAAAGTTAAGGAAGGTTTGTAGGTATGTTATCATATACACCAGGTCTATTACAGAGTTACAAATCATATTTGGATGATGAAATTGATGAGGGATTTTGGTGAAGGTACATGTTGGGTACATGGTTGAGACAAGTAGTTGAGGAGTTGGCACATACATGAGGTGTAGAATTGATGATGTTGGTACATATTGATGTGTCATAGTTGACGAGTAGTTGAAACATGATTGGTACATACTTGGTACATGGTTGGATGCACTTGTTTATGGTACATGTTGATTGTAGGTTGTTTGGTACAGGTTGGTGCATGGTTGATGTACTTTATGGTACATGTTGATTACAGGTTGAGGTACAGGTTGATGCATGGTTAAGGTTTATTGGTACATGTTTACAACAATATATCTCACAGTGATAGTGTGACAGTAGTTCCATCATTCTACTTCTACTTCAGGGAGGTTGGATGGGGCAAGGACATGTGGTTGTAGCCACCTTTTAGTTGTAGTTAGAGAACACAAGGGGTTGTAGCCTCCTTCTGGTTGTAGCTAGAGAATAGGGGAGTTGGAGCTACTTTCAAGTTGTAGCCTGAGAAACAAGGGGGTTGGAGCATCCTTCCAGTTGCAGTTGGAAAACAAAGGAAGTTGGTGCTTCCAATGAATGTAATTCTTCAAGAGATATAATAAAAAAACATTTCGTGGTTTTCTCCCGCTTTGGGTTTCCACGTAAAACACTGGTGTACTGTGTATGTGTATGATTGTTCATTTTTTCATTGCTTATTTACTCTACAGTTATTGGATGATAATGCTACATTTATATAACAGTTGGATTATATGGTTAACAAGGATTAAATTGATCTATTACTGATTCACCCCCCCTCTCAGTAATCCAAAAACATGTTGATCATTCCTATAAACTCTGCAAGAGGATGATCTTGAATGGTATAGTTAATCATTAATGCCTAACTCTATTACTAGCCGGGATGTGTTAGAAGATTCATTTGGATCAAAGTTCATCCCAAAGGTGCATTCATATGTTTTTGCTGATGTTGTTGCCCACCCATCCTCTCCCATATGGAAGCAAGACAATGAAATGTCCAATTTTGAAGAAGAGTCAAATCAAAGAGTGGATGAAATTTTTAAGTCAAGACAAGTTGCTGAAGACGAAGATGAAAATTCCAAATTACAAGAAGAAAATTTCAGCCTTCTATATACTTCATATGAAGATATTTCAAACAACAAATTTGAGAATGAAATTGAGGAGCCTCCACCAAATACACAAGAAGATTTCAATCTTGTAATAGATGATGAAACATTACAAAAGAACTTGCAACAAGAAGAATTGATGGAAGAAGTGAATCTTGAGAAGAATGATGAGCAAGATCACTTTGAGATTTTTGATGAATCAAGAACCTTGGCAGTGGTTGGAAATAAGGAAAATGATGAATGTACTCTTATGTTGAAAACTCCTCATCCAATAAAAGACAATAGTATTCTTGATCAACCAAGAATTGATTTCATTGAATTATGGTTCGAAATTATTGTCAGCTTGCCAACGCAAACAAATATTCTTCACACATTGCTCAATCCCATTGTAGTACCTTTTGGGCATGCTCCCAATTTTCATGCTCCTGATTTATTGGTAGCAACCCCAATCTTTTTCTTACTGCTAGATCCCATTTCACAAGTCAATGGGATTCTTGAATGGCTACATTGGAAATCTTCTTACACCTAAGGTGCCCCTTTCTTTCAAATAAGTTAGGGTGGGTAGATCATGTATGCAGATATTTTATTTTTCAGTTCAAGTTTTGCACAATAAGACAATATTTATATTGAGGATTGAAGATAACTCCATGAAAGAAGAAGAATTGCAAGATTGTATTTTGAAGATGATTCCATAGCCCAATGGAGAAGGTAATTGGTATTGAGATTCTAGTGTTCTTAGCAACCAATAGGGGGTCACTGTCTCGTAGTTGGAGCCAGTTCTTGACCAAAATTTGGTCATCTATATATTCATGCTCTTGGATTCATAAAATCCTTGATATCAAAATAAGACATTTTTGAACTTTTTAAAATTCATTCTGAAATCCTCAATCTCAGGTTCACCACACATTTTTCGGATCATAAATCTGTTTCTGTATACCTAAGTTACTCAAGAGATTTTCCATAGGTCCGGTTTTGAAGAATCTTTCTAAGTATCATGTTCTCCTCTCCTCTCTTATATTACAATTCTACCATACCTAGAATATTCACTCAACATCTCTCTTTCCATACTTAGTCATATTTTAGTGTTCGTGGGTTTGAGCTCTCATCCTCCATTTTTCGTAACTTTCACTTTGCACCCCAAGTTCTGTGATCTACATCTTGACCATCGACCTTGTCAAGGCGGTTGAGCTCCAAAATATTTCATTCCTCTTGCACGCGAGTCTGACCGACCATTCCTCAATACTTAGTCTCTTTTTGTATCACAGACTCGTAGAATCATCTCCTTACTCTCTCCCTACTTAAACTTTTCTCAAAGTAATATAGCCCACGAGCAGGTGGACACCAGTCATCCCTCACTCCCCAACTCGCCAACCGATCCCTGCAACCTAAAAAATACCCCCTTGACTTCTGCTACATGCAATTTTCCATTCACTTAACCTTTTGCCTGATTTCCCATACTTAACCATTATTCCAATGTTTTACCCATTTAAACCATGAACCAATAAGAACATTCCACATGGAAGCATGGAATTGTGACACATGACAACTTGTGGAGGGAAACACGTGGAATATTATTATTAGAGACACGTGGCAAGTTATTACAAAGGCACATGGCACTATATGAATGGCTGATTCATCAATGACTGGGTGTGATATGAACGATGACGAGATTCCAAAATTATTATTTTAATCTACAATTTTCCAAGGGCCAAATCCTCCAAGCTCCATAATTTCTTCTCTTCTCGTGTTTCTTGCTAAGTGTATCAAATACTTAGTATTATATATCATGAAGAATAAAATATCCCAATGCATGAGGGATAGAATTTCAAACCAAAAAGTCAAATTTTATGAAGGGAATCACGAAAATCAATCCAAGGGATGAGATTTTCTCATCAATTTTGATGGACAATGGTTGAGTATTGATCTTGCAGAGGCCATAATGTGAGCTCTGTGTGTCAGAATTGCGCAAAATTTATACCGTTGGAAAGGTGTTTTGACGTATAGTATGATGTTATAGGTTTCAAGTGCTGAAATTTGATACGGTGTTCTCAAAAATTAAAACATCAGTCAGCTATAGTTTTAATGGGATTGCATGACAACTCAACTTCACGAGCTCATATCTTGAGATCCAGGCGATGGATTTGCACAAAATTTATATCGTTGGAAAGATGAGAAGATGAAGAGAACATCAAAAGTGGTTTAAATGGTTTAAAAGTTGGTTTTCACTTCCATAAAATTAAATTACAATCACCCTATTTTAATGGGAAATTAATTAAATTGTGAAAATAAAAGTTTATTTATAAACTTTTATTAAAAAGGAAAAGTGATCCAGGAGGCTCCCCAGCTCAGAAAATGCTAAAAAATCAAAGTTCTCAGAATTGGATGAAACTAATTTCATTGCGACAGGTTCGTTCTCTCGATTCCGTCCATATATTTACTTTCTCAAATGGGCAATGCATGTGAGAGTTATCGCACTCTGACCATTTTCCCAAACAGGCAAAAAGTCAATAGGTCCAGTCAAATGATGACATCAGCATGACATTAGCAGTGCGGACATGGTAGAGACAAGTGGTGACAAGTGGCAGTCTAGCAGAAGGTGATTGGTCAGTGATAGGGATCCAACCAATAGCTGACAAGTGGCAATTGTTTGGGTGCCACATGGCCCAGTCATGGGTTGCCACGTGGCACCATGGTATTGGTTAAGGGTCGAATGACAAGTGTTAAAAATGTTAGGGGGTCCATGGGTTTTGAACCCAAGACCACCCACCAAGCCAAGCGCCTTAAGGAGAGCACTAACACCAACGCGCCCCACATGCCTCTTGTTAAAATATATGCATTTAAATTTATTTAAATTGTAGTATATTACTATGTGGGTGAAAAAGGGTTGGGGCCGTGGTTTTATGGTGTTATGTGACCCTGTTTGGGGGCGCACGCCCGTCCATTGGGGTCTTATCCCATATATTGTTGGAAAGTGGTTTTTAAACCATATATTAATGATTGTTTTTGGATTTTTGACTGATATTTAGACCAGAAAGTGGTGTTTTTAGCATATCTTGGCCATTTGAAGGGGGATTTGATCCCAGAAAGAGGCCATATCTTGAGGGAATTTGGGATTCCTCATTCGAGCATTGAAAACTATAAGAACCAAGATTTTTGAATATTGGAGGAGACTTTTCGATGCAGGGTTTTGAAGGAGTAGTTTGTAAATTTTGGTCTTTTATCATGATTTGAGAGGCAATTTTGCCATGTTTGAGAAGAGTTTGATGGAGCATGCATGAATCTGAGCAAGGAGGTCTTGCACAGAAGACATGAAGCATGTAATGTAATAGAAAAGAGCATTGTAAGAGAACTTTGGGCATTTTAAAGGGCAATAAAGAAGTCCTCCACTTGGAAGCAGGCTCGGAGACGTAGCCAACGATTGGTGAACTCCGTTATCAATCTCTTGTCTCTATTTCTCTTTCTATTTTTTCTGTTCTATTCTCTTCATTTACATCATGAATATTAGTGGCTGATATCTTTATACATTAATAAGCATCAATTAAAAGTCACATTTGATATTCCGCAAACAAGATAACAAGTTTATGTATTTCACATTCTTAACGATCCGATGCAAAAAGTACATTAAACTAACTTGCGATTTATCAGTAATACCTTCATTTTTGGATCAAGTTTATGGTATCAAAGCATTTGGTTGTGAAGGTTTGACAGGAATTCCAAGCATTGGATGCTCACGAGAGAAAAACTCAAGCGAGGAGAAGGCCAACTTGAGGCTCTTGACACAGAGATTCAAAGGCAACTGCATAAGAAAGAGATGTCTTCGCCACGGAAATTGGGTCCCTTCAAATCTGAAGATGATTTCTTCGATGCCTTTAAATTGATGCAAGCCATGGTAGAGGAGCTTTATCATGAAAGAGGGAAACGAAGGCTTCGAGGCAATGAAGAAGGTGAATGTTCGGTAAGAGTAGAAGGAGGAGTTGGAGGTGGTGGACCTTCGAAACCTTCTTCTCCTTCATCCTCATCATCTAATAATGAAGCAAGTGTACATTCCTCCAAGGATAAGAAAAAAACTCATCATTCTTCTGATATGCCGTTATTAAAGTTAGATGTAAAGTTTCAATTACCCACTTATGATGGTGAATTAGATGCAGAAAACCTAGATAATTGGGTGAGACAATTAGAGGTCTATTGCAAGATACAAAAGATTGTTGATGATGAAACTAAGATCCAACTAGCAAGTCTCAAATTGGGAGGCACAACTCTCATATGGTGGGAAATCAGAACTAGAGATGATCTTAAGTAAAATGGTAAAACAATCTCTTCCTGGAATGATTTTGTTATTGCATTAAAACAAGAGTTTTACCCTTTAGCTTACATGCAACAAGAAATGATGAATTGACAATGTTTAAGGCAATCAAAAGGTCAAAGTGTACAAGAATATACTCAGATATTTCGTAAGAAAGCTTTAAATTTGGGTATTCCATTATATACACAAGAGTACTGAATCATTTCAGAAGAAAGCTTTTAAATTTGGGTATTCCATTATATACACAAGAGACACCTAAAATATATCGGTGGTTTACATTCTTATCTTAAGCACACTATTCTTATGCTAAATCCTTCTAACTTTGATGAAGTATGTACAAGCCATTCACATTAAAATCAAGTAAAGGGAATGTTATGATAAGTGTTTCACAGACATACTCTGAAAGAAAGGTGCAGTGGAAAAGGAAAGAGAAGAAGACAACCACAAAAAGAAAGGAGAAGCCTACTTGTAAGCACTGTAAGAAAGTAGGCCATGATGAAGACTGCTTGGGTCTTAAGATCCCCGAATTTGAAGCCAAAGAAGTTTTCCAACCACTAAAGGAAGAATACCAAAGCTGTGACAATTCAAGTGATCTTGGATCAAACTCAAAGGATGAGACATAGGTTGTAGCTATGGGAATCCGAGGTAAAAAAATTGTTGCAAGTACTAGCTCTTCTAGATCATTTGATGAAAATGATGAGTGTACCACGGAACTTTTCCACATAAGAGTCATAACACATAATGTCAAAGTTGATACCTTGTAGACAAGGATCACAAGCCAATCTAATTAGTGAAGATGTTGTGAATAATTTGGGACTTGAAACTAAGTCACATCCTAAACCATATCCATTGGGATGGATATGTGGTGATAGCAATTTACAAGTAACCAAGCAATGTAAAATCAAGTTTGCAATAATTTCTAATTATGTTGATGAAGTAAAGATTGATATAGTGCCACTTGACATATGTGGAATTGTATTGGGAAGCCCATACCTTTATGATAGGAAAGCCATATTCTACAAGGAGGAAAATAAATATTGCTCAAGAAAGATGGAAGGAGTACATTGTTCATTCTCATCGCATAAAAACTGACAGATATTATGCAACTACAGGGAAGTTAAAAAGAATAGTAAATGCACGCAGAAGTTTAACACTTATGTCTTTAACAAAAAATGAAGTTAGTGATTCTAAACATGAGATGGTTCCATATGTTTCAAACAAATTTCATGAAGCAAGTCACCGGAGGTATAACATAAGGTTCAATTGCATAATTTGATTACTTTTCATGTTCAAAAGGGGAAGCATATTTTTGATGTCAACCCCTTTGAAGAAAAGTTTGGTAGCGAATTTCAAGAGCACAAAGGTTTGGGTATGGACCCAAGGTTGTTTCATATGGCATGTATAATTCTATGATTTTTAATATATTTGAAGGTAATACTATCTCATATGGATAGTACATGTCATTCCATTTCTGGTGGTATAGGGAACGTCACATAACTCCCCTCACGTTTGAGAGTTATGGCCTTACAAAGTTGGAGGACCCTCATGTTTGCTTGAAGCCCCAAGGTCACAGTCAAAGAGCTTGCAAAGAAGAAATTATTATTTAAAATGATAAAGTAAAGTGACTAAGCTGAAGAAGGATTATTTAAATAATAAAGTGAACACAAACAAAAGAAGACTATTTAATGATAAAGTGAGGTGACAAAGTCAAGAGGAAATATTTAAATGATAAAGCAATGGAGAACTTCCTAATTATGGAAAGTGGTTAACCCTAAAATGAGGAAAAGGTCAAGTGACCTATAAACAAGTTAGTGACCTAGAAATAGGTTATGACCTAGAAATGGGTTAAGGACCTAGAAGATGCTTTTAAGGAAGATAATGGAGAGTATAAATAAGAGGCAAGTCTCTCTCATTTGATATCACACTTAGAATATTGGATATATATAGGTGGATGAGGTAACCAGTTGATATCTAAGTCTAATTTCAGAGGAAGGTGAAGAAAAGAAGGCCGAAATTCAAGGGAGGATAAATATTTTTGATGATGATTTCTAAGGTATGTTATTTTACGTGTCAACTCACCATTTTCACAATAACATTTTTTCTAGAATGATTCCAACCATGAAATTGATAGTCATTGAGGAAACATATCCAAGTATATGTGGTAAAAATCAGCTTGTGGGTCGTTGTTTTTTTGTAGTTACACTCTGTGGAAATAGGTTTTGTGGCTAGTCTGAAACTAGTCTAAAACATGCGTGTTTTGGGTAAAACTGCCATAAATTCTTCCAATGCAGATCTAAATTCAGTATGACCAAATGTGTTGATTAGAGTACATTCTAGAGTATGTTGTGTAATAGTTTCAGATCCATTCAACAAATATCTCAGAGGCATGCTCTACAAGGTCTCTAGAATAAGCCATAATTTAACAAGGTACGCTTACTTTTGCTATAACCTTTTCTGAGAGGTTCCAAGTAGACACTTGAAGACCGTACAAAACAAAATGAAGAACATTGTGTACCATTTTCAGATATTTATTCATTACAAATGTACATAGTAAGGATTATTTCAAGTTAGGGTTGTTGACTAACTCAATCTAGTCAGGAGACTAAAGAAACATTTGATGAAAAATGCTAGTCTCTTGTTGTGAAAGTTAAAGAAGGTTTGTAGGTATAAGATCACATGTACACTAGGTTCATTACAGAGTTACAAATCATATTTGGATGATGAATTGATGAGGATTTTGGTGAAGGTACATGTTAGCGCCATGGTTGAGACAAGTAGTTGATGAGTTGGCACATACATGAGGTGTATAGTTGATGATTTCAATCCATATTTATGTAGGGAACAAAATGAAATACATAAATACACATAAACACAGAGATGCAAATGAAATAAGACTTCATTTCATTAATAAACAAAATGACTCAAATATTCTACGACAAAATGGAAATAAATCCAGCTAGGGCGCCAGTAGCTATCTCCTCGAAGAGATGTGGTCGCTAGTCGCGATCCGGTGAGAAGATGATTACAATGAGGATCTAGAGGCCTTTTTACAATAGACGAATGCCAAAAGTCAGACATCCAAAAACCTAACCCTAGAGATAAGCACCAAGTCACGTGGGCCCTGTTTGAGTAAGTCAATACATCAACCTCCTGGGGTCGTGAACTTTGCATACGATCTCCCTTTTAGGCGTAGGATAGCTCGTTGAAAGGTATCATCGAGAGATTCATTTAAATTAATAATGCCTTTGGATATCATTGAGAACCCCATCTCAAAATTTCATTTAGGTCTTCAAAATGGCCCCGTATTAAACCCTAAAAATAAGAATTGCCAAATTGCCGTAAATTGTTTTGAGCCACCGAAAAGGTGGATGGCCACCGATATTCACTTGGATCAACTTCTACCCTTAGGAAGCAATGGTCCCATTGCATTGAGTTCCTCCATGAGATGAGGAAACTTCGTCAACTTGAACCCTCGCGGTTTACTTGCCTCGGTGAAGGAGTTGGCTTGCTTTTGCAACTCGATAGCGTATCCTTGGTTTTCGGGTGCTCTTGATTTGTGTATCCATGATCTTATTAGTTCTAGCTTGTTCCATGCAATTTATATTTAACTCTATTGGTGTGATTTTTTCTGCCATGTCAGATGTGTCAAGTAGAGGTTGAAAGTGAAAATGGGCGGTCCACATTGAACACCTGCGTAGCCCAAGGAATGTGGAATGCTGAAATAAAGGAATTTTCCCCACGCCTCATGAGTGTATGGCCCATATCGAAGGTATAAGCTTATGGGGTCCAATGAGTCGCTCCTTTTGCAAATGCAAACACACTTTGTCGCCCACTTGAAGTTAAAATTGACGTTGATCATGTCATTGCTGTACTCAAGATTGGCTCTATCCAAGATGTCATGAACCCGCGGGCGGATGCGTTGAATGTGCTCAATGAATTTGTTTGCCTTGTATCTCGCCTAAGACCGACATGAGCTCAATCTTCATGAGTAGCCACAATGGCATGACTATGTCAATGGGGCAGAGTGGATGGAATCCTGCCCACTTGAAAGGGGCAGGCTAGTTGAGCTATGGAGAGCCCGTTGTAGCCGCTTTGTACATAGGGGAGGCTCTGCTATCCCATGTGCGCGGATGATTTGAATTGTACATGCAGAATGTGTACAATCATCCAACTGACGACCGCCTGTGCCTACCGGGCCATGGATGGAAAGCTATGGACTTGGTGAGTTTGGTGTCCAACATAGACCAAACACTCGACCAAAATGTGTTGAACAACTGACTGTCCCGATATGAGAAAATGGTTTATGGGATCCCAAAGTGCACCCACACTGCTCAAAGAAGAGTTTAGTAGTGGATTCTGCCGCGGATATTCTTGTAGGCCATCATAATGACATCTTCGAGAATCTGTCGGATGACCACGAAAACATATTCATTTCCATGCTTAGTAGAAGGAAGGTTCATGTAATCCATAGAGATGGATTCCCAAGGTCGACCGGGGATAGGAGTATAGAGGCCTTGCTTTTTGATGGTTGGTTTGGCAATGCATGCCAGGCTAAAGTGCAAGACTTGATGTACTTCTCGACATCTTGTCGGAGGTTCGACCAATAGAAATATTTTTTTAGCGCATTGCCACAGCTTCGACCTAAATGCCCAAATACCGACCGTGAGGTGCCTCCCAAATCATCTTGGCACGCCACTTGAAGGAACACAAAGGTGTCCCAAGTGACAAAGCAAGGCATCCCGGAGGTGAAAATTGGGAACTTTCATACCTCCAAGAGTGTATTGTATGTGTGGAAAAATTCTAGATCACTTGTGTAGAAGTGGCCAACCAGAAGTCTCATGCCCAATGTAAGAGTTGAGTACGCGGGTTAGCCCACGATGGTGGTCGATCGAGGCGCGCTTCTACAACATTATTGGTGCCGCCTTTTTGTAATTTAATGTTCAAATGAAATACAGGTGTATGTGGACCACTTCGATGGCAATCGCTCGAACTTCCCTCGTGGTTCCATGAACTGGCAGGGCCTATGGTCTATGGATGACCGCTTCTTTCCCAAAATGTAATAAGTCGCAAGCCCGCACAATGGAATACATTTCTTTGTCATAAGTGGATTTCCGCATCGTGTCATAAAGTGTCTCACCGTGATATGCCACCAGATGCCCATTTTGAGAAAAGGACTGCCCCAATAGCTTAGTCAGAGGCATCTGTCTCGACCCCAAATGGTTGTTGCAAGTCTAGAAATGTGAGCACTGGTGCAGCATGCAGGTGATGTTTCAACTCCCCTAACGCCTTCTGTTGAGATTCGGACCAAAAGAATTTTCTTTAGCTCCTCCCTGGTGACTTGACTCAAGGGCCAAGTGATATGAGAGGAACCCAACACAAACCCGCGTGTAGAAATTGGCAAGACCTAAAAGCTACAGAGCTCTAGGGTGGCTAGGCTGGCCAACTCAATGACGGACGGGAGTGGATCTGAGGAGGATGGACCAGGTGGACAGGGAGATCTGGACGGACGGACGGAGGAATGGAGGAAGGAAGGACGCCGGACGGACGGAAAGGATGGATGAATGAGATTTGATGGAGGAAATGGATGGATGATGGAGGGATGGAATGGAATGGATGGATGGATGGAGGATGGAAGGATGGAATGGATGGAAAGGAGGATGGATGGAGTGGATGGATGGAATGGAGGATGGATGGATGGACGGAGGAGGATGGAGGAAGGACATGGATGGAGGATGGATGGAGGAAGGATGGACGGAGGAAATGGAAATGGAAGGAATGGATGGAATGGATGGAATGGAAGGATGGATGGACGGATGGATGGAGGAGGAGGATGGATGATGGATGGATGGATGATGGATGGATGGACATGGATGGATGGATGGATGGAAGGAAGGAAGGAATGAGAGAAAGAGATGGAATGGAAGGAATGGATGGAGGACGGAGGAAAGGATGGATGGACCGGATGGAAGGAGGATGGATGGAAAGGATGGATGATGTGGGGATGGACGATGGTAGGACGGAAAGAGGATGGATGAATGGAGGAGGAGGAGAATGGACGGACAAAGGATGGATGGGATGGGATGGAATGGAATGGAAATGGATGGAATGGATGGATGGAATGGACGAATGGAAGGAGGGAAAGAGGAGTGGATGGAGTGGATGGATGGATGGATGGATGGACGGAGGGATGGATGGACGGAGGAAGGACGGACGGAGGACGGAATGGATGGAGATGAAAGGAATGGATGGATGGATGGATGGAAGGACTGGATGAATGGATAAATGGAACCGGAATGGATGGAAGGACGGATGGACGGAATGGATGGATGGAATGGAATGGATGGAAGGAAATGTGGCCTAATAATACATCGTATACATCAAGAGAGAAATGTCACATACCTCATCCGGTAGGGCTTGATGTTGTAGGAAGGTGACATTGTCGATCGCATTAACGAGGTCTTCGTCTGGTGCAACCAATTCGATGGTGTATGGTTGTGGGTGTGTTGTGGTTTACGTCTAACTGCCACTTAATTTACCGAGATGAGGTTCTTCTGGATCTCGCCGTCGACAATGAATTGCAACGGGAACCTTCACCCACATTTTGAATGAAAGACGTCAGCCTCTAGATCTTCTGGTTCTTCCTTTTCGATCTTCGTGGTGGCAACGGTGATGTTACCTTACATCATAATCAGTTTCGCTATTCTTGTCGTTCTCTGATTCAGAGTTAGAGCATGCATCCCATCTTTAAGCCTTCAACTGCTACCGGATCGTCAGTCCGACACTCTCACTTTGTGTTGTGGTGGAGTTTTGAGGAACTCACACCACTCTACGTCCTTTTTGGCTTTGTGGTGTTGTTCTTGCTTGTGGCTTTGGCGGGTTGTCCCTGGCTTTCCTGCCTCGGCTCGGTCCTTTGTTTTGGCGGTTTTGGGTTACCTTTCCCTTGCTTCTTATTTGCAAACCCAAAGTCTCGCTTCTTCTATTTGAACTCTGCTCAATCTTGGAAGCATAATTTGCGATGCCACACCAAGTGAGGAGATGTCGAGAAAATCCATTTCCTCCTGAATGTATCCGGTAGAACAACCGGTACTTTAACACCAAATGTTTCTCTAAATCTTTGATACCCAAATTTGTGTGTAGGGTATGAAACAGATTCGCCATCTCATGCACATCATGGTCCCTTTGCTTCCGCATCCAGTCCATTGTATTTACTTGTCCTCATAGCTCCCCCACGAGATAATATTGTTCATTGATGGCATGCCTCAAAGAATTCCAAGTGGGTGCATTTGAGAACAAAGAGGGTTCTCCTCACCCTCTTGTTCAGTAGGTTTCCCACCAGCCTCGACATGGGGTGGTTGAGAGCAAAATAATCTTTTCTCAATCTAAAAAGTCATGAACCAAGAAATATCCTTCTAACAGATTCAACCATCTATCTACTTACATCCGCATCTATTTGGCCACAACATGAGAATGTCAAAGTTTACTTGTACCTTTTAAAAGGTGGCACTCCGTAGTGGCTTCGATGCTCATGCACCACCAAATGGAATCTGTTGAAGAATCAGGGCAAAGTTGTCCATCATCGCTGCCTTTGTTTCTCGAGGCCTCCTCGAGCAACATTTTGATAGATATCTTGTCCCCTCATATTTATTTTCTTCCCCATGGGCTGCTGTCACAAGGTTTATGGTAATGATCTTGCAAAGGTTCAACTAAATCGAGCCCCAACTCCTTATAAATTCTCGATCTCGCTAGACATGCAAAGAAGGACGAAAGAGCGACCGCTTCCGGGATACCACTCATCCATATTTATGTAGGAAGACAATGAAATACGTAAATACACATAAATGCAGAGGATGCAATCGAAATAAGACTTCATTTCATTAATAACAAAATGACCTAAATATTCTTGTATAGAATGGAATAAACTAGCTAGGGTAATCGATAGCCATTCTCGAAGAGATGTGGTCGCTACCGTGATCCGTGAGAAGATGATTACAATGAGGCTCTCGAGGCCTTTTACAATAGACTTAGAATGCCAAAAGTCATAGACATCCAAAACCTAACCCTAGGAGATGAAGCCAAAGTCATGTGGACCCGTTTGGGTAAGCTAGTGCATCAACTTCGGTCGTGAACTTTTGCATACGATCTCCTTTTTAGGCATGCGATAGCTCGTTGGAAAGGTGTCGCCGAGAGATTCATTTTGGGGCTCAATCACCTTTGGCTATCATTGAGAACTCCATCTAAAAACTTTATTTAGGCCCCTCAAAATGGCCCGGAAGTTAAACCGCTAAAAATAGTAAATTGCCAAAATGCCAGAAATCGCTTTTGAGCTGCATTTGGAAAGGGTGGCCACCCATATCCACCGGATCAATGATGTTAGTACATATTGATGTGTCATATTTGATGAGTAGTTGAAACTTGATTTGTACATACATGGTACATGGTTGGATGCACTTGTTTATGGTACAGGTTGATTGCAGGTTGTTTGGTACAGGTTGGTGCATGGTTGATGTACTTGTTTATGGTACAGGTTGATTACAGGTTGAGGTACATGTTGATGCATGGTTAAGGTTTATTGGTACATGTTTACAACAATATATCTCACAGTGATAGTGTGACAGTAGTTCCATCATTTTACTTCTACTTCAGGGTGGTTGGACGGGGCAAGGACATGTGGTTGTAGCCACCTTTTAGTTGTAGTCAGAGAACATAGGGGGTTGTAGCCTCCTTCTGGTTGTAGCTAGAGAATAGGGGATTTGGAGCTACTTTCAAGTTGTAGCCTGAGAAACAAGGGGGTTGGAGCATCCTTCTAGTTGCAGCTGGAAACAAAGGAAGTTGGTGCTTCCAAAGAATGTAATTCTTCAAGACATATAATAAAAAACATTTCGTGGTTTTCTCTCGCTTTGGGTTTCTACGTAAAACACTGGTGTACTGTGTATGTGTATGATTGTTCATTTTTTCATTGCTTATTTACTCTACAGTTATTGGATGATAATGCTACATTTATATAACAGTTGGATTATATGGTTAAAAAGGATTATGTTGATCTATTACTGATTCACCCCCCCTCTCAGTAATCCAAAAACAGGTAGATCATTCCTATAAAATCTGTGAGAGGATGATCTTGAATGGTATAGTTAATCATTAATGCCTAACTCTATTACTAGCTGGGATGTGTTAGAAGATTCATTTGCATCAAAGTTCATCCCAAAGGTGCATTCATATGTTTTTGCTGATGTTGCTGCCCACCCATCCTCTCCCATATGGAAGCATGACAATGAAATGCCCAATTTTGAAGAAGAGTCAAATCAAAGAGTGGATGAAATTTTTAAGTCAAGACAAGTTGCTGAAGACGAAGATGAAAATTTCAAATTACAAGAAGAAAATTTCAGCCTTCTATATACTCCATATGAAGATATTTCAAACAACAAACTTGAGAATGAAATTGAGGAGCCTCCACCAAATACACAAGAAGATTTCAATCTTGTAATAGATGATGAAACATTACAAAAGAACTTGCAACAAGAAGAATTGATGGAAGAAGTGAATCTTGAGAAGAATGATGAGGAATATCACTTTGATATTTTTGATGAATCAAGAACCTTGGCAGTGGTTGGAAATAAGGAAAATTATTGTATTCTTATGTTGAAAACTCCTCATCCAATAAAAGACAATAGTATTCTTGATCAACCAAGAATTGATTTCATTGAATTATGGTTCGAAATTATTGTCAACCCGCCAACGCAAACAAATGTTCTTCACACATTTCTCAATCCCATTGTAGTACCTTTTGGGCATGCTCCCAATTTTCATGCTCCTGATTTATTGGTAGAAACCCCAATCTTTTTCTTACTTCTAGATCCCATTTCACAAGTCAATGGGATGCTTGAATGGCTCCATTGGAAATCTACTTACACCTAAGGTGACCCTTTCGTTCAAGTAAGTTAGGGTGGGTAGATCATGTATGTACATATTTTATTTTTGAGTTCAAGTTTTGCATAATAAGACAATATTTATATTGAGAATTGAAGATAACTCCATGAAAGAATAAGAATTGCAAGATTGTATTTTGAAGATGATTCCATAGCCCAATGGAGAAGGTATCTGGTATTGAGATTCTAGTGTTCTTAGCAACCAACAGGGGGTCACTGTCTCGTAGTTCGAGCCAGTTCTTGACCAAAATTTGGTCATTTATATATTCATGCTCTTGGATTCATAAAAGCCTTGATATCAAAATAAGACATTTTTGAACTTTTTTAAATTCATTCTGCAGCCCTCAATTTCAGGTTCACCACACAGTTTTCGGATCATAAATTTGTTTTTGTATGCTTAAGTTACTCAAGAGATTTTCCAAAGGTCCGGTTTTAAATAATCTTTCTAAGTATCATGTTCTCCTCTCCTCTCCTATATTACAATTCTACCATACTTAAAATTTTCACTCAACATCTCTCTTTCCATACTTAGTCATATTTAAGTGTTCGTGGGTTTGAGCTCTCATCCTCCATTTTCCGTAACTTTAACTTTGCACCCCAAGTTCCGTGATCTACCTCTCGACCATCGACCTTGTCGTGGGGGTTGAGGTCCAAAGTATTTCATTCCTCTTGCACGTGAGTATGACCGACCATTCCTCAATACTTAGTCTCTTTTTGTATCGCAGACTCGTAGAATCATCTCCTTACTCTCTCCCTACTTAAACTTTTGTCAAATTAGTATAGTCCACGAGCAGGTGGACACTAGCCATCCCTCACTCCCCAACTCGCCAACCGATCCCCACAACCTAAAAAATACCCCCTTGACTTCTGCTACCTGCAATTTTCCATTTACTTAGCCTTCTGCTTGATTTCCCATACTTAACCATTATTCCAATGTTTTACCCATTTAAACCATGAACCAATAAGAACATTCCACATGGAAGCATGGAATTGTGACACATGACAACTCATGGAGGGAGACACATGGAATATTATTATTAGAGACATGTGGCAAGTTATTACAAAGGCACACTATATGAATGGCTGATTCATTGATGACTGGGTGTGATATGAACGATGACGGGATTCCAAAATTATTATTTTAATCTACAATTTTCCAAGGGCCAAATCCTCCAAGCTCCATAATTTCTTCTCTTCTCATGTTTCTTGCTAAGTGTATCAAATACTTAGTATTATATATCATGAAGAATAAAATATCCCAATGCATGTGGGATAGAATTTCAAACCAAAAAGTCGAATTTTATGAAGGGAATCATGAAAATCAATCCAAGGGATGAGATTTTCTCATCAATTTTGATCGACAGTGGTTGAGTATTGATCTTGCAGAGGCCATAACGTGAGCTCTGGGTGTCATAATCACATAAAATTTATACCGTTGGAAAGGTGTTTCGACTTATAATATGATGTTACAGGTTTCAAGTGCTGAAATTTGATACAGTGTTCTCAAAAATTAAAACATCAGTCAACTACAGTTTTAATGGGCTTGCATGACAACTCAACTTCACGAGCTCATATCTTGAGATCCGAGCGATGGATTTGCACAAAATTTATATCGTTGGAAAGATGAGAAGATGAAGAGAACATCATAAGTGGTTTACATTGTTTAAAATTTGGTTTTCACTTCCATAACATTAAATTACAATCGTCCTATTTTAATGGGAAATTAATTAAATTGTGAAAATAAAATTTTATTTATAAACTTTTATTAAAAAGAAAAAGTGATCCAGGAGGCTCCCCAAGCTCAGAAAATGCTCAAAAATAAAAGTTCTTAGAATTGAATGAAACCAATTCCATCACGACAGGCTTGTTCTCATGATTCCAACCATATATTTACTTTCTCAAACAGACACTGTATGCGAGAGTTATCACACTCTGACCGTTTTCACAAACAGGCAAAAAGTCAAGAGGTCCAGTCAAATGATGACATCAACATTATGATATTCTTCAGTGTTCTTTATATTTGAATTCAAGAAGTTCTTGTGTTTGAATTTTTCCTCCTTGGGTTGCTTCAAGATGTGATGTAAATAACAAACCTTTACACCTCCCTCACTAAGTATTCCTCCTATTCACTTTTACTCCCATTCACTGACTAAAGCTAATCAATACCTCATTTTCTTATGCATGCTAGCCCATATTTCTGAGTTAAAACATTATTATTCTGAGACTTGTCCATTTGACATTTAATCACTCTTTTACATTTACACATACTTTGATGGGTACTGGGCTTATCCTCTTTGCAATATGAGGGTTATTATTAGTGCTAACAGAAGCAAAAAGAGTTAAATCTATAAATGAGCTTAACCCCACGACATCCAAGAAGGGAGTCCAATCATTTTTTGGCAAAACCAATTTTGTGAGAAGGTTTGTTCCTGATTATGTGAGTATTGTAAAGACGATCAATTTGTTGTTGAAAAAGTAACATAGGTTCGAGTGGACAATAGATACTCAAGAGGATTTTAATAACATCAAAGGAGAAATCAACACAACTCCAGTCCTTATCAGTCCTGGTTTTCAAAGGGATTTCATCATCTATTCCTTCACCATAAAAATTGTTGTTGCATCCATTATTACTCAAAAGAATACCAAAGGTAAAGAACTCTCAATCTGCTTCATGAGAAAAACTCTATATGACTATGAATTGAGGTACTCAGAACTAGAAAAGAAAGCCTTGGCTCTTGTAAAAGTGATGGTACATTTTCAGACATACATATTGAACTCCCATGTTATTGCTTATGTTCCCTCCTCATCAGTGAAGATGTTTCTAAGTCAACAATTGAGAAAAGGAAAATGGTCTAACTGGCTGGCAAAAGATACAAGAGTATGATATCGATATTAAACCTTTAAAATCTATCAAAGGACAAGGTTTGTGGAAGCTCATCACAAATGGTGATTCGGTCGATGGAATGATCTCAATTTCGGCGGGAGAACCATTAACTGATTCGGAATGGTACATAGATATTATATTACAATTAAGGTTTGGGAAATTCCCTGTCACCATGAACCAAAATAAGCGAATAACGTTGAAGATGAAGGAAAATCAATACCTATTGGTTGCTGATCTACTGTTTAGGAGAAATTATGATGGTATACTATTGAGATGCATTGATGAAAACCAAGCCCAAGGATTAATAAGAGAATTCCACGAAGGAATATGCGGTGGACACTTTCCACCTACTGCAATCGCCCACAAAATAATAAGGGTTGGATTCTACTGGCCATCAATATTTAGAGACTTATATATTATGATAAGAAAGTGTGTATCATGCCTGCAATTTTCAGGAAAAATGAAGAGATCTGTGATGCCTTTACAAGCCATAATTGTAGAACAACCATTCTCCCAGTGGGGAATTGATGTAGTCAGGCCAATAAAACCCAAGTCCAGCAAGGGGCATATGTACATTCTTACGGCTACAGATTATTTCACAAAGTGGCCATAAGTAGTAGCATTAAAGAAAGTTGATTCTGAAGAGCTAATCAAGTTCCTCAAAGGCAATATTCTGTTGATATTTGGTGTCCTAGATAAACTTATCAAAAATAATGGTTCTATCTTCAATGGGTCCAAGTTTATAGATTTTTGTGGATAATATGGAATTATCATGGGTCAATCATCGAATTATTATCCACAAGGAAATGGCCTTGTTGAATCCACAAACAAAACTCTTGTCCAGATACTAAAGAAAATCATTGACTTGAACCAAATAAATTGCCATCTGAAGTTGACTGATGCATTGTGGGAAAGTAGAACGAATCTAAAGGATAACACCGAGATGTATCCATAGCTATTGGTTTATGGGAAAGAGACGAAAATGCCAATTAGCCTTGAGCTCAATGCATTGATTTCTGTGGTTAATACCGAAGATACATAAGACAATTCACCCATCCAGAGGAGAATCAATCAGTTGTTGAAATTGGAAGAAGTGTGAAGCAAGGCCCTGAATCGAACCTCTCAAAGGCAGAAAAGTGTCAAAAGATATTTTGATGAGAGAAAAACTGTAAATAATTTCCAGAAAGGGGAGCTAGTATTAATTTGGAACAAAGCCAAGGAGAAGTCGTCGATGCATACAAAGTTCGAAGCACTCTAGATCAAACCATACATGGCCAAGAAAATCTTAGGTTTTAACTCCTATATGCTCCAAGACATGAAGGGTAAAATATTGATGCTGCCTATCAACGTGAAACATTTGAAAGGTTTGCAGGTTGGTGGAATCACAGGTCCTCATATCCATCCATGCTCTCAATCATGAGTCTGACTGACCACAACACTATTCTATACTTAGCCATTTCTACTGCCACAGGTTCCTAGGTCATGAGTTCAAGATTTCATATCCCATGTTACGCAATATACATTTGGACCCAAAGTTCCATGATCTACATTTTGGCCATTAGACCCCCTAAGCTCCTAATAACAACATCATTCATATATTGAGTTTGAATGACCGCATCTCAACACTTAGCCGATTTCCAACCTTTTACTACCATGGGTTTGTGGGTTCTCGGGTTAACGGGTTCACAAAAGTCCCAATTCCTAATCGCTCTTGTCTATCCCCGCCACCTTTCCATTTTGTTTCAATATGCATTTAAGTATGGTTTAAATGCTAATAACGCAACATGCTGGTTCCGTAAAAATCGTCATAAATAAGCAAAGGGCTAGAGGAGGTTTCTCATTAAATCACATTAAATCAAAATTTGCGGAGTATTGTATTATTCCTCCCAAGTGTTCATTTCAAATAATACCTAGATTAAAATAACACTCTCGTAAACTTATGGAAGAAACAACTCAACAACAATTTTGCAGAGATATTTTAAATACTTTTGGACGTGAGGACCATAACTTTCAGTGGCTTAGAGCATATTCCTACTATTGTTGGAGTTAATTCAAACACACCTAGGATTTATTTTTCCTAAGGTTTTTCCTTGTTTATTAGTCATAATTAGTCATTATCTTGTATCCTATATTTTAGGGGGGAATATTCCATCTAGAGAATATTCTCTTTCAGTTGACACTTCAGTTTGACTAGTTGAGTTGAGTTTAGATGTTGCATTGGTTTTGTCACCATGCAACATTGGGATCATCAACATATAATGCACACTTGCCTTGGGATCATCACCAAACTGATTCATTACCCTTGATTCCCTAAGTTAAATCCTCACTACTCTCTGTTCAATCAGTTATCTTAAGACTAGTTGACTAGTTAACTCAACTAGGTGGCAGTTCACTCCTGTAGCTACCTGAGAGACTAAATTAGGTGGCAGTTCACTCTTGTAACTAATGGTGTGTGTCCATATCACTCTATACCACCACTATGACACATTGGTTCTCCTCTAGTGCGCACTCATTGAGTTATACATAGTATATCATGTGTAAATTATTCATTATTCATAACGGTTAATGATAATTCTTTCATTCTTTCTCTCCTTCTTCTTCTTTCTCAATTCTCTCTGCAAATGTGTGTAGTATTTTCTAGCTAGATATATTCTGTGTAGGTTCAACACATTTACATGGTATTAGAGCTGATAGACTGCTAAGCAAAAGCTACACAATTTTTTTTTGCAGGTACAAAAGATTGAAGACAACGGAAAGATGGATTTCCAAAAAGAATTCATTCTTATACCTTAAAACTATTTTTCATGGAAGGAGAAAATTTCCATACATCTCCAAACTAGAGGGTTGTACAGGTTAACCTTGAATACAAATATAGAACCGACATCAACCATAGAAAAATCCAAGTACTTAAATCGCATGGAAGAGGCACTCAAAACAATTTGCAGTCTTATTTCTCCCGATCTCCTTTTTCACATATCTTCTTGTAAGACTCCCAGTGATGCATGGACCACCTTGGAAGGGCTCTTTGGAAAACAAGATGAGATGAGGGGACACATGTTGGAGGTGGAGCTGCTCACATTGGATCCAAAAATATTTGACAACATCCAAGATTTCTTTACAGAATTCAAGGATTTACTGTCGCAACTCCAAGCTTGCGGGGTTGATAAATTGAAGGAGGAGAAACAAATGGTTCTCACCATTATCTCCAAGCTTGGTCCTCAAATATTTGTATTCATATCCACATTCCATTCTTTCAGATTCGCCTCTGGAGCCACCTGGAAGATGCCTTCTCTTAAGGAATTTATCGAAGCCCTAACACAAGAGCAAGCCAAGCTCATCAACATGGGCACAATGAAAGGCTCAAGGGTGCATGCACTCACTGTGTAATATGGAATCCAAAAATATCCTAAATCTAAAGATAAAGATAAATGAGAATCTCATGCACATCCGAAGAAGGAAGGGTGCACAAAACCCTTCACTGATGACTCTGGATCCAAAGGGGGAAAGGGAAGAAAAGGGGAGAAATGCATGTATTGTCACAAATGATTCCATCCAGAATCTGCATGCATGCAAAAAAAAAAGATCCAATATCTCAAATGCTTCATCAAAACAACCTTGGATATTGCATCCCCGAGGGTGCAAAGAAGAAGAAGCCAGAAGATCCAAATTCCAAGAAAGGCAATTCTAGCCATGCCTTGATTGAAACCAACTCCTCTCCCGATGCTTGGATTGTAGATTTAGGAGAATCACATCACATGGCTGCCTTAGAAGAAAACTATTATTCATTGGATGCATGCAAAGCGCCTCCTGTTTTGATGGGGGACAACTCTTCTGTCTAAATCACCAACAAAGGAAGGATTGAACTCACCAACGGAAGCTTCGAGAATGTGTTGCACGTTCCCAAAATTTCCATCAACCTTATCTCTATGTATCAGATGACGAATAATGACACTGGAAAGAAACTCATATTCACACCAAATTCCATGGACATCTACGACATGCAAACCAACTCCAGGGTTGCTACTGGTAAGGTAAATCATTAGTCTAGATTGTATACGTTTTCTGAATTCATTGAACTTGATTTTTCTTTATTGCTTACTCATGCTGATGAAAGTAGCAGGATATGGCACAGAAGGTTTGGACATTTGAATTTAAGATACATGCAACAATTTAGCAAGAAAATATTGGTTCATGCTCTACCAAACATCCATTTCTCCAAGGGAGTATGTGAGGGATGTGTTCTCAAAAAAAACCCTCAAGATAAATTCAACAAAGGAAAGTATCAACGAGGTTCCACACCTTTATACCTGATCCAAAGTGACCTTATGGGTCATTTTATGCATCCATACATCAACAAAGCGAGGTTTGTTCTCATTTTTGTTGATGATTTCTCATGTTTTACATGGATCTAGTGTCTTAGGAAAAAATATGAGGTCTTTCAACACCTCAAATATTTCAAAGCCTTGGTTGAGACACAGTCCGGAAAGAAGATCAAAGTCCTTTGAACTGATAATGGGGGAGAGTATGTAAATCATGAGATCCATAATATTTTCCATGAGTCGGGGATTTAGTTGCAACACACAGTTCCCTATACTCCGCAGTAAAACAAAGTTGCTGAACAAAAAAACAAATCTCTAAAGGAGATGGAATCTTGAATGTTGCATGCAAAGTCACTACCCCAAAGAATATGGGCCGAATCACTTAATTTTTCAACACACATCCAAAACAGATCTCCCCATAGATCTGTCAAGGATAAGACCCCCT
>SNQJ01S0020276.1:36540-51084 GCA_010110895.2 Picea sitchensis
CAAAACAGATCTCCCCATAGATCTGTCAAGGATAAGACCCCCTATGAGGCTTGGAGCGGCCTCAAACCAGAAGTGACCCACTTTCACATTTTTGGTTCACGTGCATGGGCCCATATTTCATCTGAAAAGAGGAATGAATTTGATCCACAGAGCACTGAGTGCATTTTTTTGTTGATACCCCGATGGTGTGAAGTGATATAGGCTTATTGATCTTTCCTTGGACCGACACATCATTGAGCAAAGTTTCCAATTCGAGGAAAGTGTATCGCATGCACCTCAACAACCACATGCAAACACCTTCATTCTTCCACATTTTCGAGATGATCAGCATGCACATGCCCACTCTTCTTTACACGAGTTTTCTAATTCAGAGCACTCAGATAGTTCATATTTAGAGTCAGTATAGTTAGATGTAGAGTCAAATCATCCAGATGTAGTTGCAGAGCCAGAACAGAGGCTTAAGTGGGAACAGACTACTCTTCAGGATGCAGAGGATCTCGTTGGTGATCCAGCTGATACTAGGAGGACTCAATCTGATTTCAAGGAGCCTCCTATTACACTCACTTCCACTGAACCATTTCACTCTAGGAATCTTTTCTTGGTTCAGTATTCAGATCCATAGTCTTATGGCAAGGCTGCTGGAAATCCCTTTTGAGAATCTGCCATGCAGGAGGAGTAAAACTCCCTCCTCGAGAACTATACTTGGGATCTGGTTCCCCTTCCTTCTAGGAGGAAACTTGTTAGATGCAGATGGGTCTACAGGACCAAGAGTGCAACGGATGGAAAAATTAGTAGATACAAAGCCAGGCTTATTGCCAAAGGATTTCAATAGGTTCATGGTATTGACTATGATGAGACATTTGCTCAAGTAGCAAAAATGGATTCCATATGATTGGCACTTGCCATTGTAGAAACAAAAGGATGGGAAGTCCATCAGATGGAGGTGAAGAATGCATTTCTTCATGGTGATATATCTAAGCAGATCTACATGGAGCAACCCCAGGGATTTATGCAGGACTCATCTTTGGTTTGTCGACTGAAGAAGTCCCTTTAAGGCATCAAGCAGGCTTCGAGGGCATGGTATGCCAAGATCTACTGCTACCTGCTATCACATAAATTTGTATGTTGTAAATCAGACCTGAATGTCTACATTCTCAGGATGGCTAATTCACTTCTAATTTTAGTTCTATACATTGATGATTTGCTAAAAACCGGTTTCTCAACTTCAGTGATTGCTGCAATCAAGAGGATTTTACATGATAGGTTTTTGATGATGGACATGGGTCTGCTACACTTCTTAATTGGACTCGAGATCAGTTAGGATGCATCAGGCATCAAACTTTCTCAGGCTAAGTATGCACGAGATATCCTTGAGAGATTTCACATGACAGACTGCAAGTCTACTCCGACTCCTTTCCTATCAGGAGTCAAACTTGAGGATGGTGGGGAGAATCCATTGGTTGACAACACACTGTACAAACAACTAGTGGGGAGATTTTTTTATCTCACACACTCCATAATAGACCTCTCTTATGTAGTTGGCGTAGTTTCCAGGTTCATATAGGAGCCACATGAGCTACATTGGAAGGCTGTAAAGAGTATCCTTCGATACGTATAGGGAACCATCACCTTTGGAATTCATTATGCAACAGACTCTACATTATATCTCATTAGATTTACTGATTCTGACTGGGTTGGAGATAACACTGATCGCAAGTCCTCATCTAGTTACTCACTTAGTCTTGGTTCTAGGCCTATCTGTTGGTCGAGAAAGAAGAAATCTTCCATTTCTCTATCTTCATCTGAGGCAGAGTACAGAGGGTTAGTTAACATAACCATTCAGGCTATGTGGCTACAACATTTTCTCACTGATTTAGGTATTCATTTTCATCGACCGATTGCCATCTGGTGTGACAAAAAGAGCACTTTGAAGTTATGCAGATATCCAGTTCAGAGGAAACATAAGAAGCACATCGAGATCCACATGCACTACATCCAGGACCTAGTACACGAGGGGATCATCGACTTACAGTTCTGTCCTTCAAAATAAAAAATGACAAACATCTTCACCAAGACCTTCAGTGAACAAAAGTTCCATTCTCTACGAAGTCATCTTGGAGTGAAGGACACAATTTCCTAGCACCTGTAGTTCTTCTTTTTACATACAATTTACGTTGAGGGGAGGTTTTTCCCATGAGGTTTTCCCTCTTTTCTCACTTTATTTTAGTGTATCTTTTGTATTTGGGTACCTAACATGGCCTCGTTTACGGGACCCATTCTTTATTTTCACCATAGTGATGTTCAGGGGGGGTGTTGGAGTTACTTCACACACACCTAGGATTTATTTTTCCTAAGGTTTTTCCTTTTTTATTAGTCATAATTAGTCATTATATAGTCTCCTATATTTTAGGGGAGAATATTCTACCTGGAGAATATTCTCTTTCAATTGACACTTCAGTTTGACTAGTTGAGTTGAGTTTAGATGTTGCATTGATTTTTTCACCATGCAACATTGGGATCATTACCAGATAATGCACACTTTCCTTGGGATCATCACCATACTAGCACATTACCCTTGATTCCTTGAGTTAACTCCTCACTAGTCTATGTTCAGTCAGTTAACTGAAGACTAGTTGACTAGTTAAGTCAACTAGGTGGAAGTTCACTCCCGTAACTACCTGAGAGACTAGACTAGGTGGCAATTCACTCCCGTAACTACTGGTGTGTGTCCATATCACTCTAGACCACCACTATGGTGCATTGGTTCTCCTCCAGTGTGCACTCATTGATTTATACAAAGTATATCATATGTAAATTGTTCATTATTCATAACGGTTAATGATAATTCTTTCATTCTTTCTCTCCTTCTCCTTCTTTCTCAATTTCTCTATGAAAATGTGTGTAGTATTTTCTATCTAGATCTATTATGTGCAGGTTCAACACATTTACAACTATTCATCCCAATCTGTTCAAAAGGAAGTAATATAGACCTTCAAAATTTCTCGTACATGATGTGTTCTTGAGGTTTTCGACAGTATAGAATTGGTCGCTTGGTGCACTGAGAAATATATACCTAGTCAACGGATAATTGATCTCCAAAACCATCCTCCCATCTCTTTATCACTGCAAGTATTCCAAAAAATGATAAGAGATCCTAGAGCCAACACTCACCTTCAAAGGTGGAGATTGCAGAGACTTCTTGAAAAAGCATGACAACAGCCTGGACCTCTTGCCAGAATTCTTGGAGAATCTTGCATCCATCCCTAAATATATCACCAGGTTATAGGTAAACGTGTTCAAAAACCACTTTTGGGAAATTTCTTAGCTATTCACCAGAGTGATCGGCCAAGAAAATACTGCAATCATTTCCCGTATGATTCTGTATATTTTATATTTTACTGTCAAGGAGCATGCCATTTTTGATTGGGGAAAGTTGATTTCCATTGAAATCTCTTCCCAACATTCTTAGTATAAAAAATATAAGAACTTCTTTATGGCCTCTTATTTGGTCTTTGCGATAGCACATTGTTGTCATTTTCCTAGATTGTCTATATGCAAGAAGGTAAATTGTGAATTTGACTCAATGACCTTTTGGTACCAAGCTTTGTGGAAACACAAATCTTCCTTGAATTTTTATGAAGTGTTCAACAACTTTGTCTCGGTCTTTAAAGGATTGTTTGTTGGAAAATACACCTCAAGAATATCAACCTAGGAAATCAAATTTCTGGATAATAAGAGGACTTTGGAATGGAGAACTACATTGTCAGCAGAATTTTTGGTGCTAAGGAGAATCCAGTTTTTTCTTCCATGCCATATATCTGAAAGAATGTTTGTTATAGAAGTTGCAAGGCAATATAGTTTTTGGATGCACTTTTTTCACAAAAACAAAAAAATCAATTCATACCTTTACCTTGGAAAATAAGGGATTTTGTATTTAGAAATATGATCAAGATCGATGAATTTGCAAACCATTTCCACAACTTGAATCTCAAGTATGATGAAACAATGGGTTTTAGCAATTCATTCATCCACATTGTTCTAGGAGAAGAAGAAGATAATGACTTGGGCGCTTCTACTCTCACATCTGGTGACTTGGAGACAATACTCAATACCAATTAATTGTACAAATATAAAGGAAAAGGTCCCAGCAAGAAGAGTGCCCAGTCTCCAACTGTGACTCCTAAAATTACAACATCCCAGAGTAACGCTCCAACAACCCACCCATCTAAGAAAGTACTCAACAACAGTTTAGGTAGAAGAGGAGACAAGAATCCCCCTCCAGGAAAAATTAAAGGTTCACAAAAAATTCCTCTAAGGAAGAAAATAAAAAATATTATTCAAGAGGAAGAAGAGAATTGTGCTGAAAGTGACATCAACACTTTCTCCCTCGAAGATATGGAACTTGAGGCTGACATCAAGAAAATGTTTCCTAACATTGATCATCCAGGAGGCACAACCCACAATAATCCATCATTAGATATTGTCGAGAATGAGACCTTTGATGAAGAAAAGTCTTTCATATTTCAGATTGTTGTCTTTGACAACGAAGCCAAGAAATTAATCATTGAAAAGAATGTTGTGAAGAATAAAAATGGGAGATCTCATTCATAGGTTAACCTAAAAAATATGCGGCCTTCCCAAATTTTTAGAATCCATAGAGAAACCAATGATGCATTGGACGATTCCATTGGAGGCCTCGAAGTGGAAAATATGAAATTAAAAGAAAGGATTAAGCAATTGGAGGACAATTTGATGCCTCTCCCACTCATTGCCAGCCCTTTGGAAATTATCAGACCCGCCATGCCTATAGCCAAAATAAAAGGATCCTCAAGCTTACTCACATAAGCAAGGAGCTATGTAGAGAATAATGTCAAGAAAATAATGGCACTAATTACAGAAGCTTGGGAAATTTAAAAAAAAAAATATTTCTTTTGGCTCGAGGGCGCATGCCTTCCTTGAATATCTATAAGTCGACCTAAAAATGAAGAATGTTTCTACCTTGATGTCGTGGTACCCTTTGGTGTTAAATTTTCCAACATTACAGAAGCTTGGGAAATTTAAAAAAAAAATATTTATTTTGGCTCGAGGGCGCATGCCTTCCTTGAATATCTATAAGTCGACCTAAAAATGAAGAGAAGAGAGGAGGACCTTCCTTTGGTGTTAAATTTTCCAACATGTCAGAGTTGAAGAGAAGAGAGGAGGACCTCCCCTCTCCAAGTCAGATCAAGAAGATGAATACCTATACTGGAAAGAGAAAATAAAGAACTTGAACAACATCGTTCATGCGTGCAGCCTAGCCATAAAAAGGAGAGAAGATATATTCAAAAGGCTCATGAAGGTGGACCTAGTTGGGAGCACTAACGAGGTCCAGTATCCCAAGTTGATCCTCAACTCAATGATCCTAACAAAACAATATTTCAATGAGCAAGTTGAGATTTTTAAAGGATTGACAATTGAAAAATTCTATGGCATAAGCGAATATGATGGGAATGCCATAGATGAATGGATAGTAGATTACTCCGTAAAAAATAAGGATATTAAATAAATATACATGGCATTTCCATTGATCTCCATGACTTGGATGGTGAGTTGTTCAATATTAAAATCTGGCATGAAATCAATGTGGAACATATGAAAATTTACATCGAAGAATGGTTCAAAAAGGCTATTGACAAACTGACAAATGAAGGGAAAGAAGCAGTTGAGATGGTTCCTGTAACCACTGACAAGAATGATAAAAGGACATCAACAAGCAAATGAAAAAGAGAGAGATACCATCATAGTAAGTTCACATTGATCACACTCTTCTTTCTTTATCAATTCCTTCATCCAGTTACTCCACCTCTTTAAATAGAAAGGTTTAATTGAAGACTGATAACTTCCTTTTTCTTCTTACCAAGTCTTGTTGTTCTTCCGCTGCTCACTTTATTCCTTCTAAAAGATTCATTCTTGTGTATATTTTATTTATGGTTCATGGGAGCCCCAATCCCAATATTTAGGACAAATGCATTTAAATTTCGGAGAATATGTAATAAACTACATATTCTTTAGAAATTTTAAGAGAGTTATTTTGGGAACAATATCGACTATACTTTGTAACCCAATTTTCTGAATATAAAGTATTTGAGGTTGATCTATGATTATCTTTGTTTGATCTTCCCATGTACCACTTTGTCAAAGTTCTCTTGTGCATGCAAACCATTTTCTTTTAATTTTATGTGATCGGAAATCTTTAGTCAAAGTATGATGGATGTGAGGAAATTTTTCTTATTTTCTTTAAATGTGTGAATGTGTGTGGTTCCTAGTCCATTCTTAGGAACTTTATTTAAAAGAAAACAAAACATTTTCCTTTTTTTTTTTTNTTTTCTTTGATTACCATGACAGACTTCTGTAAAGTCCCATATTTTGAAGACCTAGAGTCCCACAAAAATCATAAGAACGGAGGAGTACCACCTCTATAAAAAATCGGGGGGATTTATATCCTCGTGAGGTTTCTGTTTTGGTCCCGACAGATTCAAGTGTCAACATGGGACAATGGTTACTTCTTGTTATACTTTAATGTCAAACAACTCTTTTTCAATTTCTCTAAAATCAGTAGATAAATTTTGCAATGTATTTTCAATATCCTCATTTTTATCTGTGTACTTGACAAGCTAGATGTCAATATCATCATGTAGGAATTCAATCATAGTATCGAAATTTTCAGCTGATGCCCTTTTTAGTTCTTCAACTTGTCCTTCGAAATGCTTTCAAGTCATGAGCATTGAATTTGAGAGATACTTAGGGTCCGAGACTTCAACAGTGGTTCCAACAAGATCTAAATCTAGAATTTTTTAGCATGCTTCCATTTTCCTTCTTGATAAATCAATTAATTGTGTTGACATTCCCTTTAATACGTTAATTATTTCAATCCAACAGGATTTTAGTTGTTTGATGTAGCTAGGAGAAGTTAGATTTTCTTTCTTTCTCAACTACGTTTTCATTGTCGAAACCTTCATTGCAAACATCACAACTCCATCTGTGTAAAACCATTCATCATTTTTCAAATCTGAATTCAAGTATTCCCTGATATTCTCGATTCTCAAGCTGAGAGAGGCACAACTTTTTTCCATATCCCACTACTCTAAAATTAATGACATTATTTTCTTAATATTCTATTTGACAAAATGCCGAGTATCAATAATCAAATTTGAGATTCCCTTGAATCTAGCACTTGATTCTGTGGTTTCTTGAAAAGTTTTCTCGGGACGAATCATGGCAATAGGGGAAACTAGAATACGTGGAGGCATGAGAATTGCTTCCAATTCTTTGATTTTTTCTTTCAACTACGCATTTTATTCATCCATAATTGCAATTGAAATGTCTTGTGCCTCTCCTGTAACTTTATGAATGGAAGACAATCTATAAGGCAACATATTTCTTGTATCAATGGTGGATCACAATTTCCCACTTTTACTCTTCGCAGTTCTTTCAAAAACCAATTTTTTAAACTCTATGTCAAAAGAGTCTTTTTGCACAACAAAAGTTTCTTCATCGGAAAATGTCTCCTCCTACACCATGAGTGTGAAAGTTTGTTGTACATTTCCTTTGGAAGGTACTTCTACATCTGGGAAGGTGATATTTTCAATATCCACATCTAAGTCCATGTTATCCAATAATAAATCATTTTTTGGTGCATGTGTTTCTCCTCCCTCTTGTTGTGAATTAGTCCTTTTTCTTTTAATTTTTAGCTTGTGGGGGTTCTCCAAATTCCCGTGAGGAGGGTGTCTTTATTCATCATCCCTTGAATTATTACTCATTATTTTTCTTGACTGTGATCTCCTGGGATGAATATTTGTGTTTGGTAAAGAACTCCTTCAAGAAACGACTGGTGATTGAGTGTTCTTCTCATTTGAAGGCTTACCTCTTTCCTTATGATGTTCCGTGGTACTTATGACAGTTTCTAAATCGTCAGAGTCTCTGATTATTAGGGTTATGGCTATCATTCTCCTCTCTTCCACTTAGAACTAAATTTATAAGTGCAGGACTAAGTCCAATTTAATTCAAATGATTGTAGAAGAGATGATTTGGGTCAAAACCCTTGATTTCCTCAGCATATCTCAAGTTGGAATTATAAAAAAAGGTAGCATACTCGTCAATATTGGAAATTCCTTTGAGAAGAATTTCACCGACTTTCCATGGAAGAGGTATGAATTAATTTTTCTTTTTCTCAGAAAATGTGTGAAACCAGAATTGATATTGTCTGGCTATTTCAATAATGAATAACTTATCAAATATATAATACGATAAAAATATGGGGTTTTCGTTAGAACAAAAAACCCTTATGATATTGTATTCCTCCAGTTTTTCAAGAATTCCTTTCCCTTTTAGAAAATATGATGCTTCCAATGAGATTTGGGAAGTGTCTTCACAAAATACTAATTTTTTGAACTTAGACACATAATCATTTTATATTTCATAGAAATGATGGTCGACCCTCTACCTCCATAAATCTTGATACCACATAGTCACGAGGTCCACCTTTACTCTAACCCTTTTGACAACATTTAAACCCTCAAAAGTATGGCAATATTTAGTAGAAAATGGCAAATAAGATGACATATAAAACTTCTTCTCAGTTTTGAAAATTTTCAACTACACTGTAATCTCATTTGAAATGATCTTTGCCTAGTCAAATATTGCATTTTCATGAACTGTGAAATGAAGTATATATAATGCCAATTGAGGAATTGTTTTCATAGAATCTTGACCAAAAATTAGAGTAAATAACCAATAAATGTATTTATAAGGATTATTCAAAGAACTTACTTGAATTCTAGATATTTCTTTTGGCATTAAAGTAGGGTCATGCAAATATTCTTGAAGAAGTTCGATTCCATTATTCTTGCTTTTTAGAAAATTTCTAGCTTCCTCCCCTTTGTAAACCATGTCCGACTCTAGTAATTTCAACATCTCCCTAAATATTGAAGGTGCCAAGTAAATAGGAGAACTTCTCTGCAATGTGATGACCCTTCTGTTCTAGATAAACTTGTCAATGCACTAGGCGAGAATATCCTTGCATTCAAATACTTCTAGAACACAACTTGCGAGAACTATCCCTGAAGTTTACACCTTGTTGTTTTCTTTACCAAGTAAACTCGAATAATACTAGTATGATCAGGACCAATGATAGTTCTAATCTTCTTTGGATAAGAGGTTGAAGGTATCCCCACATAATTGTTGTTTTCTCATGACTAATTTCGCGGAGCCAACCAACTTTTCTTGTATTATTACTTTTGCACAGTAAAATGATTTAGGTTAGATTTTCTTTCGATGGAGGCATTAACTCAAAATAAATGTAGTTATCCTCGATATAAACATCATTAATTAACGACCATTTCAAAAATGAATTTAGTATATAAGTTCATAAAGATAACATTAAATGAGACTTCGAGAAATGCGAAGGAAATGACACATAACAATGAAGAGTCTAAGTGAACAATCATAATGGAAGGGTGGGTCCGCAAGTCCAAAAGTCTGAATGGATGAAATGAATAAGTGTCGGGATACATCGGGCAGACTGAAGGATGAGTGGAAGAATAACATGTAGGTCCGTGAGTCCGAAATTTGGAAAATTTAGTGATGCAAAAATAAACTAAGTGTTAGGCGGACTGATATAGAGGTAAAGAGAGCATAATACAAGTCCAAAAGTCCGCAAACATAATGAAAATGACTAAGTATGATAATATCGTTACAACAAAGAAAGGGAAAAAGAGGGGAATATGAGAGATTGGGGAAGGGGAAAATATAGAAGGGGAGTAGAAGAGGTAAGAAAAGAAACATGAAAAATAGAAATAAAGGGAAGCACAAAAGGGGTTCAATAGGGACCAACACCATTGAAATTGAAATGAGAGTAGAATGGACACTAGTTTTTATAGATCAAATATAAATGTGATTTGTATAATGATAACAAACACAAAAGAAAAATGTTTGGTTGCAAACTATAACAGAATTAGTTTCATGATGAAGGAAAACATCACTTTCCAAAGTGAATGATAGTTTTCTTTATTTTTTTTTGGAATCGTTAAATGTTACTTCAATGATAAAAAAATGATATATAAAAGAAATATAATTGTGGATGTGTTTAATTTGAAGAATTGAGGTGTACAAACAAGTTGATGTGCAATTCTCTTTGTATTTTTTGATAAGCAGTGAAAAATAGTGAAAAACACCTACAAACAAGATTACAAGAAGAACAAAGGGAAGCCTTGTATCAATTTGAAATCAAAATAAGTAAGCATGTTACAAAATAAAAATGTTTTTGTGGAACATGTGTGTTGGTGACTTTTGAGCCTAATGAGGTCTTGTTGGGTCTCTATAATCCCATTGGAATATTGTAGGGTGCTTGGCCAACATAAATCTAATATTTTAAACCAAATATTGTCCCAACATCCCCCTTTAATTCGCATTTGGGAAAGATTAGGTATAAAAACATTAGCCAAATTTACAATAAACCCCCTTTGAAAATTAGGCAAGGATTACAAATGATAAATTTTGACAAACTACTTGATCATGACAAGGTGCAAAACAAGGGACAAATGAGAAAGGTTGCTAATGAACAATCTTCAAAAGATGACATCAAACATAGTACTATTGTAGATGCATAAAATGACAAAACATTGGGAATGATCTCATAAGTTCTCCAAGGTTCTCCATGATTAAGAATAAAATACACACTATGAAGATGGCTACATATACTAAATCTAATGAAGATCCTTTGCAAAGGTGAAAAACGGGAAAGATTTGACAACTTAACATCAATGCTCCAATCAGGACAAACAAAATAATTCTCTATAAACAACATATGTACCAGATGGTGTACCATCATAAAAGGTTTAAATGGAGAAACATAGGCTATTATAAAAATCGTCATATGAAGACTACAAAATTTCCACTCAATGATGTAGTGAAATGTTTGAGTGGGGTATTGTGTGTGAGGGCCACATAAAAATGATACAAAATAATTTGCATCAAGGTATATACAATAACCTATAAGTAAAAGAAAATAATCTCAATAGTGTGTAACTAGTCCTTGGAAAGAAAATCAAACCAGCTTAAGATGTAATTGACAAAATAAAAATTAAATTCTATTTATAATGGTCACAACTAAAAGAGGGAATGGACCACATGAGATATCATGGTTGGGAGGAATTTGTTGACCTCCCCACCCAGTTTTAATCCCTGTAAGTGACATGTTGAGCTCATAACAAACATAACGTTGTAATGGCTTCGAGCCTTCTTGTTGACATGCCTTGTGCCCTGAATATTCTAGGGTTTAATTTGGGTACCATCATAAAATAAAGTGTAATAGTTTCCTTGAAATTCATAATGAAGCATTAATAATAAGTATTACTCAAAATAAATCCATTATAGACACTAATATGATTCGATTAGCTCTTTTTAGAAAAAATTGTAATTCGAAATCTATAATCAATAATCCTAGAAAAATATGTATATAGGGTAGGTAGGGAGAGTTAGGGACTGACCGGTGGTACCTACCTAACCAATGGTGCTAATGGTGCTAAAACTCTCACTTTTCCCATTGTTGATGGGTATCTATATTTCTTAGATGCGGAATACCATAGAAAGGTTCTCAAAAAAAGAAAGATCTCATGGAATATATTTTAGAGGGACCAAAATGAAGGGCCGTCACTCAACGGATAATAGTTACTCTAGGGATAACAAGATGATCTTCCCCAAGAGTTCACACTGATTCCCATTATAATATCATCTGGTTCGGAACCGTGGAAAAGCAAGTAATGTGATACAATATGTTTCAACAATACCATGGGAAGTTTTGAAAAGGGATTTGGGGAGGAAATCTTCCTTTTATTATTATGGGTTTCTAGATTCACTATGTTTAGTTTATTGATATTGACATTTTGGACCTATCATCATACATAGTCCATATTCAGTCTGTGAAGACAAATATAGATCAAGAAAGATATAATAGAAAGAAACCTTGAGTTGGGAGCCTTACTTGAATCAATGCATTCCCATTAAAGAGAGTGGAGACATAATCAATGTTAAGCCAATGAATACTATAAGGAATGAACTGCTTTAGAAATCAAGGAAGCAATCACTCTCCATCATGGAAATAAATCACTCTCTGTCATGGAAATAGATAATCATAATAAGAAAGTAAGTCCTCAAGACATTGGAAAAGGCCCAATCTAGAATGAGTTCCTAATGAGGGACTTTCAAAACATCATTACTAAAGAAGGTATTCCAGTAATGATGCATTTTCATGTAAGATCCATGTCATAGATATTATTGATTAGGAGAAAAACAAAGGTGGGTTAGATTTCAAGGACAAGCTTCTTCAAGTGCCAACCATTAATTTTTAGTGGATCAAATTATCATCAACATCTTGATGAGACATCAAAGGATTTGGATACCTTCAATGCAGGGTCACAAAGCGATTGCACTCAAAGAATCCCTCTTTCTGTCATAAATTACTATAGGAAAATTAAAAAAAAATCAATTGAGGAACTTGAAAGGAGTTAATTAAGAAAGAATCCCCTCTTTCATAATTAAAATTGAAAGATTTTTTTTCACTATCTTATTAAAAATTAAATTAATTAAATATTAAATAAAGTTATTTTAATTTATTAATATTTATTTATAAATTATTAGTTATTTGGATTTAGTAATTTGAACAATTTAACAAAGTAATCTAACACCGAAGTGAAAAAAATAATCATTTTATACCAAATTCTATATAAAAAAAATTACTTTATTTAAATTAACACGGAAAATTAATTTTATAAAATTTTCTATTTGGTCAGGTTTTAAAAATAAATAAAGCTAAAAAAAATAAAAAAAAATAAATTTGATGAGTTTTAGGGTGAAAATAGGCATTGAACCAATGCTAAAACATCATGTAATGAAATAATTTCTCATATTTATGATAATAACAATATAGAGTGTGAAAAACACTTTCTCTTAGAATATTCTAGATATACCCACATTAAATTTCAATCTCAATTTTAAAATATTTATAATATTAATGAAATTCATAACATGTTAACCATCTCCCTTGGATGGGGTGATTGACCGAGGCCTGCATGCCCCCACCACTTGACATGTGACGAGAACGACAATTGTCTCGCCGACCTTCAAACTCCTTGGAGGCTGGTACAGTCCAAGACATTCAGTTTCATTACACAACATGTGATTTTAGAGTGGGGTTAATGGCGTTTGTGAGGGAAGGTGGAAGAGTTTTTCAGCAACTCAAAGATCTCCCTATGATGATGGTAAGTACGCATGCCTTATGTTTATTTTACAAGGTTGTTTTCATTGTGCAAACAAGGAGGATTATGATTGCTCTTATGCTCTCGGGTTTTATGCCTGAATGTAAGGTCGAGCTTCTCCATTCTCCCGGGGGTGTAGACTTGGTTATTTTTTTGAGTTGTTCTAGTCATCTAGCTAAGGGAAGATGTCCTTGTGTTGATACAGGTTGTGTTTTCCCAGACCCTCACCTGACCCGTCAGTTGGGTGATAGTTGTTGTTGTTGTGTGTGGCCTTCAGAGTGGGGTTTCCTTTCACCTAGTTCAAGTTTTCTATTTGGCGAGAAACACCTCTTTCTCTTATGTTTCTTCTCATTCTTTAATAGTCCTAGGATTAGAATCGTCTAATGGGCTCCCCTCTTATGCTTCTTATATGTACTTGAAATTGTTTCGTAGCAACTATCTCCAACTCAGCCTTACCTCTGACCCTGAATCCTCTTATTCTCTTTCTATATCTTAGATTAACCCTGGCTACCCCATAAGTGAACAAATGTCTCAAGGTTTCTCAATGTCCAATGCGCATGGTGCTAGAAAGAGAGGCACTTCCAAGCCTCCTTCCTCTAAGCAGGCACCTAGTCGATCCCTTGACACATGGGTAGAAAGGGTTGTAGAGCAGGCCAAGAAGCTCTTTCACATGAGTACCCCACCAAAAATGAAAAAAAAAATGACATGTATGTGAATCAAGCCATGAAGATTCCCTCTTAGACCTCAAAATGAAAAATTAAGCATGAATTTCAAGATTGGGTTTTTGACACTGACTTTTCCAGGTCCAAAGACACAAATGTTTTTAGAGCTATGGAGTTTTATTGGATGAACAAAGCCATTATTTCTCTGTCAATGAAGGATACTTAGGTTAATCAAGTTAAGAAAGATGAAACATTGGACATGCTTCGATGACTGGAAGAAAAATTCATTGTTCTGTGCAAAGTTTCTTTTGGAATCAATTTCAAAGTCTTTAATTGGGGCTCTGACAATGAGAAGGAATATGTGGAGGTAGCAGGCACCTTGGGCTCCCCAGGCACCAGATCCAATTTGATACCAAAGGCAAGGCTAAGATGCATGAGACCATCAGTCACGTGAGCCCAACCAAGCCACCTCCTAGTTAGTCCATGGATTATGTTGTTTTCAGGTTCATGTTTGTCTTATATATATATATATATATATATATGGTTGTTGAATTTTAAGGATTGTTTGATGCCTAGTTTCAAGTCACGTG
>SNQJ01S0020277.1:35502-72777 GCA_010110895.2 Picea sitchensis
TCTTAATGTGTGTACCATGTGTCACCCTAATTTGTGACTTTTACAGTCCTTATGTGCCACATCGACCTTGACACTTGTCATCATATGATTGGGCCATGTGTCCTTGTTGACGTGGTCTTGCTAACTAGGATTTTAACATTTTGTTAACTCGCAACCTCAGGAGTTTTGGAATTTGTATACCATCCTTTGATCATTGCCGGAGTTTTGAATAGATCTATCACCGTAGATCTTTTCTTGTCTTAATCGATGGCTTATGTTAACTCTGGAACTCCAGGGTTCAGGAGTTCTTGGTTTTTCTAAGTTTCTTATTGTCAGAGTAGGTCAATGTTGTGTTGGAGTTACTTCACACACACCTAGGATTTCTTTTTCCTAAGGTTTTTGTTTGTTTATTAGTCATAATTAGTCATTATCCAGTCTCTTATATTTTAGGAGAGAATATTCCACCTGGAGAATATTCTCTTTCAGTTCACACTTCAGTTTGACTAGTTGAATTGAGTTTAGATGTTGCATTGGGATCATCACCATGCAACATTGGGATCATCACCATGCTAATTCGACCTTGCCTTGGTATCATCACCAAAGTGGAACATTAGCCTTGATTCCTTGAGTTAACTCCTCACTACTTTCTATTCATTCAGTTAACTGAAGACTAGTTGACTAGTTAACTCAACTAGGTGGCAGTTCACTCCCGTAACTGCCTGAGAGACTAGAATAGGTGGAAGTTCACTCCCATAACTGTTGGTGTGTGTCCAGATCACTCTAGACCACCAATATGGCTACTTGGTTCACCTCAATTCGAACTCATTGAGTTATACAGAGTATATCATGTGTAAATTATTCATTATTCACAATGGTTAATGAGAATTCTTTCCATTCTTTCCCTCCTTCTTCTTTTTCCAATTCTCTCTGCAAATGTGTGTATCATTTTTTATCTAGATCTATTCTGTGAAGGTCAACACATTTACACTAGATATGAGAAACAATGAATCACCAAATCGTCCTCTTCCTCCTGAAATCGTACCAACTTGTAGACAAATGATAGGGACATGATAAATCCTCAAAGAAGCCTCCAAACAGATGAGCTAGGGCTTGCAAGAAAAACCCTAATGTTGAAATCCTCCAAATCTCTTCCTTATCAATTAGTGCGCCCCTGCTAGAAACCCTAACTGGTACAACCCTATTGATCCAACTAGTGCGACCCTACTAATCCTCCTGAATCGATGATAGTTGTAGAATGGTGTGGGTGGAGTATTTCATCCCCAAGACCAAGCTTGGAACAAGGTGAGTGGAATCTTTCACCACTGAGTTTTTCACTAGGGTTTGTAATATCAAAAACCTCAAAAAAGTATGTTCAGGAGCATCAACAAGCAAATATCAAATATCCAAGACGATTTGAGAGGTGCACCCTAGCCTTCTCTTTATTTTATTTTATGTTTCCTTGTTGAGTTAAGTTAACCCCTAGGGTTACCTCCTAACTCAACCTCCAATGCTTCTATTCCTTCGTTGAGTTATCTTTTTAACTCATTTTACCTTTTCACTAAGTCAAATTAAGAATATAACAGTAGTTTGGTTGACTTTTCCCTTCTGTGTGAGACTATGGCCTAGTGGGGGTGCCTAGACCACTAAGTCTTCCAAAACCTTGTCATCAAGAGGTGGGGGACATTACAGTCTCCCCTACTAGAAATTGCTTTTCCTCAAGCAATTCCAAACCTGTCTTAGGTACCACCCATTCATTCTCCCATGTGGCATCCTCAATGGGTAGATCCTTCCATCTGATCAGGTACTCTTTGATGCTTCTCTTCCTGAGCCTCTTCTCCCGAACCTCTAGTATCTCTTCCGGAATCAAAACAAGTTGCCCCTCTTCATCCAAGGGAGGCAACAACTCAATGGGTGTGATGTGTTGGTCGATGGCCCTCTTCATGCAGGACATATGGGATACATTGTGTATCCTGTTGCCCTGTGGAAGCTCCACTCATATGCTATGGCCCCTATCTTCCTGTTGATCTCGTAGGGTCCAAATAAACGTGGATATAGCTTCTATGCTCCGCTTATTTTTATAGAAGCATGCTTGTATGGTTGGAACCTTAGATAGAATAAGTCACTAACCTCAAAGTTATGCTCAACTCTGTGCTTATCTGCTTGGTCCTTCTGTTGGTTCTGTTCTCTCTGTAGATGATCCTTCTTCTCTCTGAGGATGTCTTTACTCTACTGTACCCAATCCTATACCATCGATGCCCTGCTGTCACCAAAAGAAATATCCACAAAAGAGAGTGGATCATAGTTGTATAGTGCCCTGAATGGTGTCATGCCTATGGATATGTGATGGGTGGTGTTGTAGCAGTATTCTCCTAAGTGCAACCATCTGACCCACGATTTCTATTTCCCTACCACATAATTCCTAAGATAGCTTTCCACCCATTTGTTGACTATCTCGGTCTTTCCATCCGTCTGAGGGTGATAACTAGTACTAGGGGTCAAGACCGTACCAACTAGTCCGAACAAATATTGGCAGAATGTACTCATGAATCTACTATCCTAGTCACTGACAATGGTCTTGGGTAGGACATGCAGTCTGAAGATCTCTCTAAAAATAGTTCAGCCACTTGTGTTACACTGAAGTCCGTGGCTATGGAGAAGAAGTGTGAAAACTTCATCAACCTGTCCACCACTACAAAAATCCATTCTTTCCCCTGTGTCCTTGGAAACCCTATGATGGAATCCATGGATATGCTCTCCCACTTGTGCTCCGGAATGGGTAGGGGTTGCAGTAGTCCTGTCAGGTGAGTGTGTTCAACCTTGTTCTCCTGGCACATAGTACACTACTTGACATGCTTCATTACATCCTCCTTGAGGCCCTTCCATGAGAACCTCTCCCTCACCTGCCTGTATGTCTTACCAATCCCTTGGTGCCCTGCCATTGGTGAGTCATGACATGCCTGCAACACTTTGTCCTTGAAGGTCGATATAGGAACCATAAATATTTGACCCTTGTAATAGCTGAGGCCGTTAATAATCCTGAATTTATCATCCTGTACATGTTCGTCCATTAGATGACAAGCAAACTGATCCTTTGCATACTCCATTACCAATTGGTCCTTCCAGTCAACAAATACATTTTTCATGGCATAAATGGATGGCCTCCTGGGCAATGCATCAGCCACCACGTTGTTATTTCCTTTGACAAATTCAATGTCAAATTCATAGGCCTGTATTCTGCTTACCCATTTCTACTGCCTTTCATTTAGGTCCTTCTACTCCAATAGGTACTTAAGACTGTTATGATCTGATTTAACCACAAACCATGCACTTACCAGGTATTGCCTGAATTTGGCTAGTGTGTGCATGATAGCCATCATTTCTTTGTCATAAATGTTGTAAAGTAGCTTAGGTCCCCTGAGTTTTTGGTTCTCATAGGAAAGAGGGTGTCTGTTTTTCATCAGTACGACCCCTATACCTTCTCCTAAAGCATCACATTCGAAGGTAAAAGGTTGGCCAAAATCTAGTAAGGCTAAGACTGGGCACATGCTCATCACCGTTTTCATCTTGTCAAATGTGAATTGAGCCTCATCACTCCATTTGAGGGCTCCTTTCTTAGTCAAATCGGTCAAGGGTACACATTGTTGAGAGAACCCTATGACAAATTTCCTGTAATAAGTGCACATGCCTAGAAATCCCCTTAATTTTGTGAGTGTATTAGGAGTAGGCCACTCCACAATGGCTTTAATATTCTCCTGATGTACATGTACACCTTTTGCTCCGATGGTGTGTCCCAAGTAAAGAACTTCTGTCATTCCAAACTCAGATTTTGACTCCTTAGCATAAAAGGACTGCTCCTCCATGATTGAAAAAAATTGGTCCACATGTCGAAGGTGTTCTTCCCATGTCTTTCTATAGATGAGGAAATCATCAAAAAATACTAATAGATGCTTCCTCAATTGTTTGTTGAAAACATGGTTCATGCAAGATTGGAATGTGGGTGGGGAATTGGTTAACCCAAAGGGAATTACCAAGAACTCATAATGACCATAATGACATCTGAAAGAAGTCTTTGGGATGTCTTCCTCCCTCATTTTGATTTGATGGTAGCCAGAGCATAGGTCAATTTTTGTGAAGTAGACAACCCCATGTAGTTCGTCTAGCAACTCATCAATCCTTGGTATAGGACACCTGTTTTTTATTGTCTTCTTATTCAATTCCTGTAAGTCAATGCACATGCGCATGGTTCCATATTTTTTCTTGACCAACACTACTGAAGAAGAAAAAGGGCTAGAGCTCAGCCTGATGTGCCCCATGTCCAAGAGCTCTTTGATGGATTTCTCTATCTCGTATTTATACTTCTTCAGATGCCTACATGGTGTGGTGATGACTGGTTTGGCTTCTGCTTTCAACTCAATGATGTACTCAAACCCTCATCTAGTGGCACCCCTAGTGGAATTAGTCCAAACATGTTGTTGTGTTTGTCAAGGATATATTTGATTTCTGGAGTGTATTGGACCTTTCCCTTCTCGTCCACATGTGATGAAATTCTACACTCTATTGCATACACTATTTCCTTCCTCCTGAAGATGGCCTCCATCCTCTTGGTTGTAACTACCTTGGCAGAATTACTTGTCATGCCCTGAAGTACTACCTTTCATCCACCCTCCTCTACAAAATACATATCCATAGTCTTGTAGTTAGTGGTGATAGGCCCCAACATACTAAGCCACTAAAATCCAAGGATGATGTTAATATCTGAAACACCCATCACATAGACATCTTGTATCAGCTCATGCCTACCCAATGTAAGCTTCATACCTAGAATGTACCTATCACAAGGCATAGTTCTTTCACCTGCTAGCTCCACCTTGAATCCTTCAAAATCAACTTTGGGTATATGCCTCCTCCACAACAATTTTGAGTCAATGAAGTTGTGGGGAGCTCCCCCATCAATCAACACTGATACATTTCCCCCCTGCAAGACTCCTCTCATCCTAAAAGTGTTATATTTGGGAACTCCATTGATAGATGCCAAGGTGGCTTTCTCCTTAGCTGTACTGTCAAGTCTTAGGGTCTCCTCTTCTATTGTCTATGTGGTGTCTGCCTCTATGTTTTGTATTTGGCCAAAATCCTCCTCTTCTTCATTGTTTGAAGTCACCTCTATGTAGTGAACTTGGACATGGCCCATGAACTTATGTGATGGGTTCCATGGTTCTTTGCATGTGAAGTAGAGTTTTTTACTTCTCAATTCCTTCCTGGTTTTATCATCCATTCTTCCACGGCCCCTATCAAACCCCCTTGGGTCACGTCCTCCCTGGTTCACTGGAGGTCTCTAATCTCTTCCTCCGGTGCTAAGAGGTGGTCTAGACACAATTTTTGGTTTGGCAGTTGGTCCTAGGTCCCTTGTCCTCCAAATAGCATCCTGTAGGTTGGTAGGCTTAAAATCCTTTAACCAACCCTTCAAGAGTTCCATCAACCCTTCAAGGGTTCCATCAACTCTTTAGTAAAAATCATCATAAGTTTGGTTAGTGATATATCCTGCATCATGACTGCTAGCCTCTGGAATTCTTCAATGTATACCTCTGTTGCTCATGTTTTCCTGAGTTGTAGCTCCCGGAAGTGCAGCTCAGGATCCCCTTGATCAAATCTGTCAATGAGCCTCTGAGTGAACTCGGTATAGGTCACTATTTGATTGTGTCCTAGTGTGTTAAGCCCATGATACCACCAATCATGAGCCTTTCCATCTAAGTACATAGTGGAAAGTTTGATGGCTTACATCTCCCTCATGGGATTAAGTTATAGATAAGTGTCCATCTTCTGTACCCATGCCTATGCTGCTATCTTTGTCATAACATCAAAGTATGGGATCTCCATCTTCCTTGCTTTTCGTTCAAACTCAAATTTTATTCTATGGTTCGTCCTAGGTTTTTTTCTGAACTTGAGTTGGCAATATTGATCCAAGGACATCTGCCTTTGGATTATCATATCCAAGTCATGGTACTCCCTGGTGCACTGTGCCATCTGCTCAACAAAATCATCCACCTGCTCATGTTGTATTTGTTCATCTGTGAAAGTGGGAAAGTAAGGTCTAGGGGTATCCCTGCTACCCATATGTTCATGTGACTTACACCCTCCCTGTCTTCCCTCGGACGTGGGAGACGTTTTCGGGTTATACTTGTTTCCCCCATGGTATCCACCAACCTCTCTACTTCCATACGTCTCAGGGTATTTCCTCTGATGAGTCATCTGCATCAATAACTCGATTATCTGGGTCTGGTTCTCATCAATCTTCCTCAAATTCCTATATCCCTTCTTCAAGGTCTTAGTGATTTCGGTTTGTCCCTTCCAGTTTGTCTCCTTTTTTTCCTGTAAATGATGGAACAGGGTGCTTTCTGTACGATTTAGGGTTTTATGGAATTCAGCTGCTAAGTAAGCCAACCCCTATGGCTCACGATCATCCCTTGAACCCTCCATTTTGGCTTTTGTTTCACTGGTTTGTTTCTTCCTTCTTCCCATAAAGATACCATTGTACCTCTACATGTACTAATCCTCATAGGTTTGGAGGATCAGAGCTCTGATGCCACCGTAATGTTCCCAAGCCAATTTTTTTCTTGGAAACACTAACTAACTACTGAATTGATTGTTAATTGTTATGTATGCAGGTTGTCCATGAACATTTCATCCCTAGGGTTTATTGAGTTATTCAACCACAGATTATACAAGACTTATTGCAATCATATGAAGATAATCATCAACACACACGATAGGAACCACAACAAGATTTGAACTTTATAAGAAAGCAAGCACTTGATACAAATAGAGAAGCATATCTAGAATAGCTTCAGATGGATTCAAGAGAATAATAGAGATGCATACAAAATTATCCTGGAGATACAAATCAAGCCTCCCAAAGGATGCAACAGAATATGAACACTCAATTGTAAAACTAGGGTTTAATCCTAACCCCAAAGCTGTTGGTATGGCCTGCTGAAGAAAATATAGATCAAGGATTAGGTCCTCCTAAAGATTATGACCCCCAACTGCTACTACTCTCCTCCCAATGATATATAAAGGCAATAGTAGCCTCCTCTTGAAGTATGGAGAAACAAACACTGAAGCTTCCTCCTCAAACTGCAGAAACCCTAAACTGGTATGGCCCTCTTGAAACCCTGAATATGGCCAATAATTTGGCCTAGCTGAATAAGGGATCTGAATCTCCTAAAACTGTCTATGATGATAGATCAGGAAACCACAAACCCCTGGGAGAAGTTTCAAGGTCATATCTGGCCGATGGTCTTATAGATTTGAGAAACACTGAATCATCAAATCATCATCTTCCTCCTGAAATCGTCCCAACCTGTAGACAAATGATAGGGACGTGATAAATCCTCAAATAAGCTTCCAAAATGATGAGCTAGGGCCTGCAAGAAAAAACCTGGTGCTGAAATCCTCCAAAGATCCTTCAATAGGCTAGATCGAACTCTTCCTTATCAATTGGTGTTCCCTTGCTAGAAACCTTAATTGGTGTGGCCCTGTTGATCCAACTGGTATGGCCTTGCTAATCCTCCTGAATTGATGATAGTTATAGAATGGTGTGGGTGGAGTATTTCATCCCCAAGACCAAGATTGGAACAAGGTGAGTGGAATATTTCACCACTGAGCTGTTCACTAGGGTTTGTAATATCAAAACCCTCAAAATTCTATGCTCAATAGCATCAACAAGAAAATATCAAATATCCAAGATGATTTGAGAGGTGCGCCCTAGCCTTCTCTTTATACGTTTTTGTGTTTCCTTGTTGAGTTAAGTTAACCCCTAGGGTTACCTCCTAACTCAACCTCCAACACTTATATTCCTTCATTGAGCTATCTTTTTAACTCATTTTACCTTTTCACTATGTCAACTTAAGAATATAACATTAGTTTGGTTGAATTTTCCCCCTCTGTGTGAGACTATGGCCTAGTGGGGGTGCCTAGACCACTAAGTCTTCCCAAACCTCTTCATTAAGAGGTGGGGGACATTACAGCTACCATCATATTAAGATATCTTATGAGGACAGACACAATACCACGTTTGCGAAGGAATGGGGATCTTATTGGTACATAGTCATGCCATTTAGACTGAAGAATGCACCCGCAATATTCTCCAGAGTAGTCATCACAACATTTAATGAATTCATCCATTAGCTCCTCGAAGTATACCTAGATGACTGGATAGTTTACAGTCTGCTGAAAAACCATGTGGACATTTTACGAGTAATGTTATAATGATGCAGACAGTGCTAGATATAACTGAATATCAAGAAATTCATATTTGGAACATTGTTTGGGATACTATTGGGCCACATAGTATGAAAAAAAGTCTTGTTAATGGATCCGGCCAAGATTGTCGTTATTGTTAACTTACCAGCACCAAAAACAATCTGAAAGATAAGAGAAAATTTAGGGCACACATGATACTACAGGAAATTCATCAAAGGATATGGGTAGATCACAACACCAATGGAATGACGAGTGTTAACATGGTTTGGACACCCTGAAGGAAAAGATGGTTACTGCACCGATATTAGTATTTCCAGACTGGGAAAATACATTCCATGTGCATTTATATGCATCAATGATAGCACTTGGAGCTATATTAGCATAGCCAAAAGTGGGAGACTTGGATCATCAGATAGCATTCACAAGAAAAAAAATATCAAACTCATAACAAAATTATAACACGATAGAAAGAGAAGGCCTATCCATGGTCTATGCACTACAGAAGTTCAGACATTACCTATTGGGGAAACACTTTAAGATGTTTATAGATCACTCAGCCATGAAATACCTAGTCAAAAATCCAGTGTTCGAGGGAAGAATCTGTCGATGGTTACTGTTATTTCAAGAGTTTGATTTTGAAGTAATAGTTAAACCAGGGAAATTGAATGTAGGACCTGACCACCTGTCAAGTGTCACAAATGGAGAAGAACCTACGAATCTAGAAGACACCTTTCTGGATGCACAACTATTCTTAGTACAAATTGTTGATGACTACTTCACAGAGATCATCCATTACTTAAGCATAGGTACTGTGTCGCAAGAATATACCACCACACAGAAGAAGAACTTGGTAGTCCGCACAACCGACTATCAATTGATCAACTGATCACATGACACCTATACAAAATGGGCATAGATAGCATCTTGCGAAGGTATGTATTAGTGCATGAACAACCAAGAGTGTTAGTAGAATCCCACGAGGGAATCGCAGGAGGGAATTATGAAGGAAAAGATACCACGTAGAAGGTAATAAGAGCAGGACTATGGTGGCCAATGATTCACAGGGACTTGAAAGAATACTATTAGAGATGCAACGTATGTCAAAGGGTAGGAAAACCAAATAGAATGGATGAGATGCCACTACGAACACAAGTAACATTACAGGAATTTGATAAATGGGAAATCAACTTTGTGGAACCAATTAACCCACCCACTAAAATAACAGGGGAAAGATACATTATTACTACGACAAAATACCTAACAACATGGGAAAAATCCACACTAGTAAAATATTGTAGCATAGAGACAGTTTCACACTTCTTATTCGAACAAATCATCACTAGATTTGGGTGCCCAAGAGTTTTGATGAGCGACCAAGGTACACACTTCATAAACAACACCATCCACGCACTGACTGAAGAGTTTGAAGTTCATCACTAGAAGAGCACACCGTATCACCCATAGGAAAATGGCATAGTAGAAGCCTTCAACAAAATTATGGAGAACACACTAACAAAGAACTATAATGTATACAGAGATGAATGGGACCTCAAAGTACCAACAGTATTATGTGTGTATAGGACTACATGCAAAAATTTGACAGGGAACACACCATTCAAGCTAGTCTACGACCAAGAAGAAGTAGTGCCATTAGAATGTTTAGTACCCAACTTATGTGTAGAAGCTATCACATAGATGATAGAACGAGGCATAGTACAGGAAATACTGAATCGGTTATTGTCAATGGAGGAAGACTGAATCTTGGCAGGATTCCATCAACAAGTGCAGAAAGCCAAAGACAAAGCTTGGCATGATCGACACATCAAGAAGAAAATGTTTAAGGAAGGAGATCTAGTACTGCTCTATGGCAACAAGTCGTTTCAACACCCAGGGAAGCTCAATATGCATTAGCTAGGACCCTATGAGGTAAAATCTATCATAGACGGAGGAGTTGTACAGTTAAGAGATTTAGAAGGACCAGACCTCAGAGGAATGATCAACATGAGTAGACTAAAGTTGTACAAGGATAGTCGACCACCCACCGCATAGTAATATATATATATATATATATATATATATATATATATATATTGCAAAGGCTCGAACAATGGTTACATACAGAGGAAAAACAAGAGGGAAACAAAAAGTCACCAAAAGCAGTAGGACATGACAACACTAAGTGACATTAAAGGACAACAAGGATCGATGGGACATCACATTAAACACACCAACAAGAGACGGAAAATAAAACGTCATGAAAAGTACGAAACCACTGCAGATGCATTGAACCCATAGTTATGATGAATTAAACACATAATGGAGGAAGCATCCTCGACAAGCTTTGTGACCAGCCCATACAACACACGATCATGGGAGCAATTGGTCTATTCACGAAAGGAAAATAGAGTGAGAACAATAGGAGCCAGAACAACCAGAGCGAGACCACAGAACTCCTAGAAATTATTCAAACTTAGAAAACATTCGACAGTTACCACTATGGAACCACCAAAGGCTGTCGAAGTAGGTCAGACAACCAGATCAACCAGGGTACAAACCAGATCATGAGGACCGTTGGAAGAGAATGAACAACACCAACCAGAGATCTTCGACATCGACGAAATCCCATCCCCTGAGAGGATATGAGTGAACTCTACATTGATATTGGAAGAAATTCAGCAGCCACAGGCAGAGGCCATGAAATTCGATACGTAAATAGAAGCACAGGAACCTTAGAACGAGGGAGGGGAAACCCAACAACAAGTGAAACCAGAAAGCACTCAAGCAGCCATGGAATTTAATAGAATGATATAGAATCTGGGAGCAACAGTGCAACCAAACGAGTTGCAAGCACCCAACCTAGGTCAATCAACAGAGGAGACCACTGGAACTACCTAGGCTTGGCCAGGATGGCTGATGGGGGAGCAATTGGAAGTTGCTAGAACTTCAAACTAGCCATCGTAGTAGGAATACAAAATTAAGATACCGAACTCACCTCGCAAGAAACCTGCAGTACAAATTGTGCAACCACACATACCAGAGGGAGTAAAGGTAGAACCGAAGCTAATGGGTCATTTCAAGAAGCTCAAGTACTCCAACCATGATGTATCAGATGAAACCAATTTCTAGGAACTTACACAAAGGGTCTTCATGCAGACCATAACCGTAAACCGACTTGGAGAAATGATTAGCCAACCACACCAGTGGGCAACTTCGTTGGACAAAACAAGAATCTTAGGTTTGTTGAAGCTACCACATTTTGGCAGAGTCTAGTACATGACAACGTGTGTCAAACAATTGTTAGTAGTCACACATGGAGGGGACATATGGCTGGATATACTCATCCCCATAACTATTGATATTATCACACAAATCACAGGGTTACCAACCCAGGGAATGGATCCCGCATTGATTTTGGACGACAAACCCAAGGAGAAAGCATTGGAAGAAGAGATGAAGAAGAAATATGGCACTGCCAGAGGAATGAGGGGCATCATAATCAAATGAATCAATAACATAGCTACACAACTAGGTGCAAAGATCTTAGCTTGCAAACTTCTCAGAAAATACCACAAAGAGGAAGTACCAGCAGGAGTCATTACAATTGCAGCTCGGTGCACAGAAGGCACTTTTGTGAGTTGGGTGCCATATCTATTGAATTTTTTTCAGGTGGAATGCAAGGATGCACAAGATCTAGGCACATAATTCCATTACTCATGGCAGATCACCCTAATATTCTTCATGGGATGGTGGGAACCAGAGTATGTAATTTTTTGCACTAGACCGTAGCCAACATGAGCGAGATACCTCTTACTAAGATCCAAGCCATAGGCCAGGAATAAGAGGGAGAACATAGTCATATTCAAATCATACCTATGGGATATATAGTAATCTATCAACCAATCATGGAGAATAACACCAGAGGCTATCGTGCAATATGCAAACATCGCCAATTTCTAGGCCACAAGACAGACAATGTGGATACAACCAAGACAGGATCCAGATAGATAGTGGCTACCGATGTGCTACTGCATACCAAAAGGTGATATAGACATGGTCATCAATGAATGGTCTGATGAATGGAGGATCCCAACCATCACCTGGGAAGTACCGGAAAGAACAACAAAAGGAGAGCCAGCACAGGCAGAAACACATCTTCCAGAAGTCCCAGTGCCCAAGAAACCAGGGACGATCCAAAACAAGCCGACTCAGATAGACAAAGGGTCGAAGAATATAGGGACCCATAAGGGGAAGAAATAGACTACACAACCAACCAATGGACAACCGAAACAAGATAAGGGAGCAAGGAAGACCACCCCAAACACCATCACACAAGAACCAAGGGGAAATAAGAGACCAATCACATAGGAAGGAGGAACGTACAAGAAATCAAAGGTGAAGCGAGCACCGCCAAGCTATACGATCATAGAGGACGATGGGGAAATGATCGCCATAATGGTCCAGGATTGCTTAGCAGAATATTTTGATCATGCAGTGCATCACAGGGATAAACTGCAGAAAGAGCTGGCAGAAATGGGATAGTTCCTCAATAAATTCGGGGAAACAAAGACAACAAGCAGCAACAGAGGCACAGAGCCATCGACAATATAGGCCAAAGAAAGAGTGGAGGTAGAAGAACGAAACCCAGTCCACTCCAGGCCACACCAAAATGCAACGATTTACATCAAACCTAGCATGTTGCACATGGACGAAATCATGGGGCAGACACCCCTGAAGGATCTGGACCACATCTAGTTAGTCTTGACATAGATTCCATCAAAGGCACTACACAAATTGCAGGTTAGCATTGACCATGAGGTACAGTCTCACGCACATAAAAATTTAGTCGAGCTACAACAAGAAGAAAAGAAGCACGAGGTGCTAGAAAAAGTTGGTGAGTAGGCCAAGCTCGAAACCCAAGAGGAAAAAGAACGCATGAATGAGATAGAACAAAGAGTGGGAGGAGTTTTTGAGAAACTCCCAAGAACTGTGCAAGGTAATGAGCTCCAGGTAGTAGGAAAGATTGACCAGATTGCGTAGGCAATTGATCAATATCAAAAGGAGATCGAGAATCTCCGTGAACAACTCACACCAACCACTCCACCGGCAGTAAAGGAGAAAAGGAAGCAGGAAGAAACAACGCATCTACAAGAGATGGAACATCAGGCTAGCACAACAGCTGAATTGCTAAATAAAATAGCGCAACTTTGGACAAGGTTGGAGGAGGATCCACAGGTCCAATGTTGGGACAAGGAAGAGGAAAGGATCAATGCAACAATCCAAGAACTCAAATAGAGGCAGAAGACCATACCAATCCTAGAATGAGTCAAAGGTATGCAGGAGATAAAGAATATGCAGGCATAACTTCTCAATGTGCAAACACAGAAACATGAGCGTCAGGCTCAAATAGAACCACTGCAGGAATGGGTATCAAAAACCTCGCATAGGTAGAAGGAGATAAAACACAGATAGAACGGACCCAGACTGAATGTGTAGGATTTATGAGCGATGAAGTGTAATTTCAGGTAGTAGACACCATCAAGGAGAAGACCGTGCATGAACTGAAAAAAGCAACAGAGCTCAAGGAAAACTTCCAGATGATCAATAAGGAGATCGAAGAAGCTCAGAAGGATTAGGTTACTTGGGATGAGTCACATGTCAGTTTTGGGGGCCTGTTGGCACCAAGATGAAGTGGAGAGAAGGATGATCATGGGAAATAAAGTGTGCAGAAACGGAAGTAACAACTCGAAGGTAACACAACACGTGTGCATGCAAGAAAGCATGCACAAGGAAAATGATAGCTGGAGGAAGAAAAGTACACGTACATGGGAGGAAGACCTAATGTCGTCAGGGTTAGGGTTTTGGTAATACATTGTAAATGGCTGAAGAGCTTGATATATATAAATAGAGATACGTAGGTATCATAAAAGGGTGATTCACTTTTGTATTGGTTCAGTTTTTGAAATACTCTATCGTAGCTAGATACGAGTTGATGCATTATGTAATATGGTCATGGACCAAGTTTGTAAGTTGTTGAGCTAGAATAGAGGAGAGGAGGAATATCTAAGGATTAGATCGCAAGCTGAGGAGAGCCTACTGCAATCTAGTTCGCCTCATATAGATCTTACCCATCAGAGGGAAGTGTAAGCGCGCGGTGCTGGAGATGCAAAACTATCATAATAAAAGAGCTAAGAGACAAATCTTTTTGGACATAGCCCAGGAGGGGGTGAACCACGGTAATATCTATGTAATGTGATGAATGCATGTACCACTTTTCTTCTTTCAACAATGCATTTTTTTATGCTTAATAAATGAGTTAATATATTGTTAGGAATTACGATTATGTTGTTCGGGAATTAAACTATGAAATGGAAACGTGCACCCATGAGGAATAAGTAGATTACATCCACAATTCATAGCGCATGGCTCTGGTTAAAAAACCTCTATCTCATACTCAATCCTAGGTTGTAGACACCTGAGTCTTACAACCACCCATTTAAATCTATCTCGGGTGAGACTGCACAATACATTATTTGTACCGTGTTGCCTTCTGGTTTACTAGGAGGGATGATAGTTTTAGAGGCTTTGTTGGAAACTAGAAAGACATGAACCTTGGGTCAATAACTCAAAAATGAATCACTCAAACCAACAACACATATTTACATATTTTACAAGCATAAAAGAGAGCCCAAGAGAGACTTATCTATCACCAACTTAAAACCATCCAACTAACTAAGGGTGAGTTCTTCTCCACCAAACCATAGGCTTAGATGCACTATTCCTTTCTGAAATATTTCTACCCTCGTGCTAGGTCATGATACCATCGTGGAAACATTCAGTCTCTCGGAGAAATTGTAAGTGTGAAATCCACTCTCCTTTACAACAACCACTATTTGAAACCATTTTACCCACCATGCCATGGGCCTCAACAATATTTCTTAGATGGCTTCTTATTTGGGATTACCTCAACACAAAGGATTCATTTCCATTACTCAAGAAGCATCAAGCTTTTGGCCCTCTCAATCTAGGTCAGGATTAGAATCTCTAACCAGTCACATGAGATCTCTTGTTCTGTCTCTCTCTCATTCTATTATGTGCATGTGTTATCCTTCAACTCAAATCATTCTATAAAATTATGGATAAGTTCCATGAGGATGCATATCTATCTTCTCTCTCCTATTTCCAATACTCTTTTCTTCAGCATGCCCCCCACATGTCTCCACCTTTGTCTCCCAAGAAGGATCTCTACCATCCTTTTGTCTGAAAGAACTAGTGGCCAATAATGGGGTAGTGAGATGGGTACTATGATGGACCCTTAGATGATTTTTTTTTGTTGTCCTAGACAATCCTCCATAATTATATTCATCATGGATGGTTAGTTTTTCATTTCTACCAACCCCCTTCATTAACCATTTTCTTTGAATTTAGGAAAGGGGAATTAATTGATTATTCTCAAAATAAATAAATCAACAAGGAGGATTGGGATCCTTTAGCATGATGAACCCCCCCTCTAGTCCCCTATCACTATTCTCTTTCATGGTGTCATGGCCATTACTAATGCTCCATCCTTCATTAAGTTGGTTTGCCTTTATTTTATTAAACAATGATATATTTACAATGTTCACATGCCATGTCATGGCAATAATATATCCATGTCGAGATAAAATCACCACTAAACATAATTTATTACAAATTAACCAAGGGATCAAAATGGGGGTGTTACATTATCCTCCCCCTTAGTAGGAACATTGTCCTATGCATTCTCCCTCATCTCAACAACACTTTCCATGTCGTCATCCTTCAACTACTTCAACAATGTCATTCTCTTCATAGTCTTGTCCATTTCTAGACTTATGGCATTTCAACATTATGCCTACAATAGTTATCATTAACATGCACATTAAAACCAATTTCAATTTCATGCATAAATATTCCATTGCTTCTCATAATATGGATGAAATATACTTATCATCAAAATTACTTATTTGTTTGATTATGGATTTGCATCCATATGGTTTCCATGGTTAGAGTTAAGTTCATTATTTTCTTAGACATACCGATTGTGCTCATGATCCAAGATATCATGTTTTTTCACTCAAGTATCTTCTTCCTTCCAGTAACTCATCCTCCAAGATCATACATCCCCTTCTCTACTACACATCCCTTAGGCGATACATGTTTCCAAGGATTCCTTGCACAATAAGATTACAAAGACTCATAGAGTCTTACAACCAAGGCATCCCTCTGTCTTAGCATAGCATATTTTAATGGAGATAATGGTATGCCATAGGGATATAGTTTCAAAATAGTAGCCTCTTTCCATGATTTCCATATTAGAATCCATCATATTTACCTTAAGGATAGATATATCATCTCACATTTATCACATGCATACATTAACAATGATATATTATCATAAATTTCAATCAGAAAACTTTCAAATATTATTCTCGGAGATTTCAAGTTCCACTTATCAATTTTTCATATCTCTTCCATATAGGAACTCATATCCCACAAGTATGAGATCCCCCTCTCAAAACAATTTGGCTCTTTCATCTACAAGCATTGGCCTTACTAATGGACTTACACTTATTTCATATCCAATACCATACTTCTTGAAAATTGCAACCTTCATTCATCCAAATAGATTGTTAGTATTTCATGCACATTCTACCTTCATTGCACACTTATAGTGGCTCACAAGTGATATTAATTTTGTGCATACTAAAAGTTAAATCACTCTTGTCTATAAATTATATCAAATGGAAGAAAATTATTATTCCATACACATGCATTCTATAGCATACCAAGACTTTCATAATGAAATCAAACTTCACCAAAAAAAATAAACCATTGTACTCAATACGCATGGCCACATTTACACAATGCATCCTTTCATTGATTCCCTAATACCATCTCACACATGGCTAAATTTACTGGAATTCATTTCCAAGGCAGGAATATGTCTCCTATCATGAGCTAATCATGACCTCAAAATCATCATAACAAAATCATGAACTCAAAGTTTTACATAAATTCATTCATGCATTCATCCTTTACTAGTAACCAAGGTGCCAATACTCATGGCTACCCAATTACTCCCACTATTATTTCCACAACTCTCTTGGGATATATGAAGTTTTTTCCTTCCACAAGGGTGTTGATGTTTTAGTATCTATGGGAGGTATTAAACTCCAAGTGTAACCTTTTTACTTATATTAGAATATTCCGGAAGGAAGATAACCATTAAACATATGTGTGGAAAACCTAGAAGAGAAGTCGGCCCTCCGATAAAAAGTCAAAGTAAATTATATTTTCTAGAAAATATAGGTCAGCCCTATGGGAAATGTTCACTAGTAGGTTAAGTATAAATAATATGATCCCATATGTCATTTGTACACACACTCACGTAGCCGGTGCACAATTCTAAAGAGGAACTGCAGTGAAAGCTAGGGTGCAAGTTTGGAGAGTTGCAATTGCAGCTGGAGAGGGCACATGTCTGGAAGAATAGTGCAGTAGTATGTTGTGGCCACAATAGCCCCCCTTTTTCTTTTTTCTTTTACAAGCAAAAGGAAAGGGGCCCCCTACTAAAATTTAAATCATATTTCCTAATCCTCTATCGCTTGAGCCTAATGTTATGTCTTTGCCTACTTTGAGGGAGTTGGAGGTTTTATATTGTTGGATGATTGTTTTTTATTGGTGCTGATTATTCCTTTCGATCCAATGATTTCAAATGTCTTGATGATTCTTATTGACCTATGATGTTTCGTTGACATTTGTTTCAAACTATTTGTTGATTCTGAAGTGTTTGATGAGACTATGTGGCTTCAAGGTTTGATGTTCTATTACATGTCATGGATGAGGTTGTGGATAATTATTTGTTGATTGACTAATTAAAATTATGCATCGTCTTACTGACATGTTATGCTTCATGACTTCATACTTATTCTCTTGCACATGGATTCTACTCTTCTTCTTTGAACTAACTTATGTAGTCTTAGAACACTCATCTACAGTCACCATATTATTGTTCAATAAACCTAACACTCTCTTATAAGTTGGTTTAAATGAATGGAATATTTTGTTTATTGTATTGGCTAGTATTCTTTTGATTGCATGGTTGATCTCATTCTTTTGTTTTGCATAAGAAAGTTTGCAGAGCCACTTTGTTCACATGAACACACCAGCCTTGAGAGGCCTGTGGGAGAAATGTGTTGATCATTTTATAGAACCTTGACTTTGATCCTCACTGATATTCCCCTTTCCCTAAGGTCCTGAGATTCCAAGGCTATTAGATCCACCCTTCCTACATACTTGTCCCCTAGCCTTTTCATATTGATCCCTATTGGATTCTTCTCTTGTCCTTCCCTCTCTCCTAAACAATAGGCCCAAGGACTATTGGGTTTTCTCCTTCTTTTCCTCTATTATTTCCTCTAACCAAATCTCATAGTTAGATTTTTCCCATAGAGAGATTTCCAATGACCCCAACCATTTTTAAATCTAAGTTCTAAATTGAAAGTTATGGCATCCTAAAGTTTCCTAAGCCAAAACTCACCTTTTCCACCTCACTGCCATGTGTTTCACTCTTTCTTATTCCATCTGACTTGGTGTTGATGCATCGTGTTGATGTGGCATACACCACCTTTCCTGATCATCATCAGGATTTGTCCTGAATATTCTTCCCAACCTTTCGATCACATACTCTGACAACGATGTCGGAGCTTCATCTTCCCTGACATTCACACTCTTCATTGTCAGAGTCCTTCTCCATTGAGGTACATCTACTCCTACTATCACAACTCACTTCGATGACCCTCCTCCGATGAATGGTTGGGATTACATTTCACTCGTTATTCGATTGAAGACCTTTATTTTTTCTCGGAATTAATGGCCTTATGGTTATAGTACCCATAATACCGAGTTTTCTTTCTATTTCTAAGTTAGCAAATGTTCCTTCCTTACCTCAGATAGAATCATTGTCTTCTTCTTTCACATAAGAATGTTGTCCATAGATGAATTATTTGGCGAATTACATAGGATCTTTTGAATCTAAGCCCCTTTTCCTTCCAAGAAACCAACATCGGAACCAAAAGATTATTACATTACAAAGTAGTGCAAGATTAAACCTTCAACAGATTGCCAAAGTGAAACTCTACCAAGCCATCAATATTTTCCCTGAATGAACAGTCAGATATTTTTCGTGCAACAATATTTGGGTTATAAATTTGGATAGTCATATTTAACACTCCAAATGATCTCATTCGGACTATGAATGAATTTTAATCGTGACCATTGATCATCACTAAAAGGACGATCCATATATTTCGCGTGAAAAACAGAGCTATGAGGGAATATTCCTCAATACTTCTTGTCGATATAGTGAAACTTCACAAATTTTCTGGATGTTGAATAATTAGCTCTGACTACATGTCATCACTTTTTTGGGGATTTAAACCTTCATCATGTGAATCAAAGAAGGAATATTCTTCGATACCTTTTCACTAGGGCATTGGAACAAGTTGTGAATATTCTTCGATACCCCTTGTCGATACCATGAAACTTCACAAATTTCCTAGACGTCAAATAATCATCTCTGAATGCACGTCAACACCCTTTTTTTTTTATTTCACCTTCGGCACAAAAATCGAAGAAATGTACAGAAATCGAAGAAAGAATATTCTTTGATTCTTTTCTCTGATCCCATTTCATTGACACATTAGAGTTGACTATGGAATAGCTCCCCCAATGGATGATGTATATTTATCTAGATATGTTGAATGACTATATCTTACTCTTAGAGTTAATACATCGAGATCGGAATTGAATAGGAGATAGGAAGACTCTGATGCGAAGCTCCAAACTCACACTCTACCATTTTTTAGGTATGAAGGACAACTGACAAAAACTATTGATCTAGTGGTTTTTCTCTTTTACAGGTTCAAGAATTAATGGTCTAGATTAACCCACGGGCCTGGTCAATGATTGTTGAGTGAGAAATTGTAAACAACCATATCTTTTGCTATAGGTGTCTAAATACCTCATTGGAAAGGTATCGGAAAAAGGAATTCATTGATGTAGGTATCCAGGCCAGAAGGTCAATAGGAAATGATGAAAATGTAGAAAATAGACACCCACGAATTTGGGGGAAATTGGCCATACCAACTTCACGAAGCCATATCTGGAGCTACAAACAATGAAATCATGCACAAAAGGGCTCGATGGAAATATGGAAGAGTGAAGAATAGGATGGGATAGGAATTCATAGCAGATTGAAAGTAGAAATGGACGAAAACTACAAAACACGGGTGTAATACAAATTCGGATGAAAAGCTAGGTATGTTGATTTCAAATCGTCATATATTGAGATGAAACTAGCAAAATCGAGCTAGCAATAGCTCAAATAAAAGATATGACAGAGGATAATAAGCCACAAAGATCACATTATGTAGGTCGAAACCAGAAACACCCAGAAATGTTTGAAAAACAAAAGATAACTCGAATGGATAGAGGAAATGAGTGTTTTTAAATACATATTATTTGTAAAATGTTCGAGGATGAAAATAATGACTCATGAGTATGTTCAATTTCTCTATGTAATGCTTACATGTTGCCATTTTTTAGATGAGAGAAGAGAAATGGAAGGAAAATGAAATGAATAGTGATGATAACTGAAGAGTCTCTCTCTTTCCTTATAAAAAAGAACTCATGGAATAGAGACAGGTATTTTCCCCTTTGTAACAAAATATGGTACTTTTACTTCTGAGTAATAAAGAGCAGGAGGACTTTTGAAGTCATAATTGTATGCAAGTGCTTGTGGGACTATTCTACAATTGTATTTTTGTTTTAAGTTTTCTGGGTATTGATCATATGAACTACTTATGTGCTTAGTATCTATAATCCTTTATTGTTGTGATTTCTTATGGGTGCAGGAATGATATTAAAGAATTCATTTTCAACTATTCGAGATGATTTTTGCAATATTATTGTGCTAACATGTTTAGGTTGTCATGAACTATTTATGTTGTCTATATATTACCTTTCATTGTACTCATCTATTATATTTTCTCCCGAGATAGGTTAGAATTAGTTAGATTAGATTAGTTATCTTTTAGTTAGATTATCCTTAGAATTAGTTAGAACTCTTTGGGGGGCAGTCTGATGTCTTTCTCATTTTTATTATTTTAATTCTGAGTGGAAGAAAGGCCTATAAACTTGTGGTAAATGCTACCCCAAATGGGAGTGGTTTTGATTGGGACCTACCATCGAGTGTTTTCCCCCCTCTTCTTGAATGGGTCATTCTATCCCATCAACAAAAATGACGCTAGAAGGAGTGTCAGATGACGAGCTAAGCCTGTGGAGTCATTTTCATTTATTTTTTCTTTTAATTTACTAATGAGTCCATCCCATATCCCTATATGGAGGTTTTTTTCTTGTACTGTACCTCCCAAACCTCCTACAAAGATTTTACATTTCTTGTCACAACTAAAATTTGATGGCAAGGGTGAAATCTTTGCACCTGGACATGCTTTTAAATTCTGGAAATTTTGTGGTTCTCACAATATTACTGATGGAAACACCATTTGCATGCTATTCACTCTCACTCTTGTAGGTCACATTAATATTTTTTGCGATACTTTGTCATACACCTCTATTCACACATGGGAACAATTTATATGTGAATTTTTACATGTTGTTGAGAACTATGATTATGATAATTTATGTACAGAAATTTTAGAGCTTAAGAAGAACGCAGATGAATATCTTGCAGATTTTATTATCAGTTTTACTCATCTTTGCTATAGATTTCCTTTGGATGATAGGCCCTTTGTAACATCCCCGACCTCACACTAGTCGGGCATGCCACTCCTCAAACACTTTACTTAGATTTGAAACTGTCTTTGTAACATTCCCATCCCTCGGAGGGCTAGGCTACATGAGGGAACACTTTTGTTCTCTTGCTATGGAACATACTGTAACATATACAGTATTCAACTGAGCAATTCCACATAAATTTTCTCTTCAAACTGCATACAATTATAACATATACATACAACACTCTTGCGGAATCTTTACATATAACGTAACCAAACCATCACGTTCTATAAATATACAATTTCATACTGAAATAACAATAAACACAGACATACAACATATATCGGGAAATACCCATAAACATACATACAGTTATAATCACATATATAATAAACTGTAACATAAGCACATAAATAACACTGCATCATGTAAATTTATCACAGATTGGTACTTATCTTGGAAAGATTGTCACCAACTGCATGTAGACCATCCACAAACCTCCTAGCCTTAGACTACATTGTTCATCACTCTCAATGAGTCACCCTCGAGCTGGGACTAAACTCCACCCGAGTAAAGGGATTCCTAACCAGGCTAAAGGCTCATAGCCAATAGGAAAGACTTCATCTCAGGTGCTCACTCAACTAACAACATACAATCTCTCATTCCCCACATGCCTGTCCCACCCAAGGAAGTGTGCACCTTCTCTGCTCAACAGTCCCTCGGCTGCCTCACTTCCCTTCCAGGGCTTCAACAACAGGCCGGACCGGAAGTATCAGAGCATTGTAGCTGCAGTTTAGCACCTTGAAGAATCAATTCCTCGGTAATTCTCTCACTCAGAGAATTGCTCATGGGCCTGACAACCTACCTCTTCAATTTCCCATGGGCCTGACAACCCGCTTCTTCAATCCCGCTCCCAAGCTAACTAGGTACACCAACGAGAAATGGTTATGGAAACAAGATCAGATAAAGTGAGATGAATGTCTAAAGGATAACTGACTGCGTGAGTGAAAATGGTCATGAAAATCATTGAATGGATGACTAAATGATGGAAGAAATTATGCGAGAGATGATCGTAAGGAGGATCATGAGAATGATGGTAAGGATGTTCCAAAGAGATAAGTCCCCATGATATGTATGCATGTCCCCAAATTGAAACTTGTCATGTTGGAAGATACTCTGTTCCACTTGTCCCCAACTATAGAACTTAGGATAAAATAGTTATCCGAACTTTATGTTTTAAAGAAATATTAATATAATATTCCTTTTTGGCTTTCCCTTTCCCTAACTAGTGAAGTTTAGTCCTCCATATATTTTATCGTGGTCAGTCTGCATGCAACGATGTATTTTATATTAATCATGAGACATATACAAAATAGGCGTGTTGGCCTTTAACATCTAGGTGCACTGGCCTAATTCCAAAACATAAGAATCCCAAATTATCATAACTGGCTCACCATCCTATAATACATATCATATACACGAGGTTCATTGACCCCCATACTATGCGCACTTTAGTTACTACGCGTGGTATCCGGTTATGTGCACACTTCATCATTTTATTGCGCATTACTTGTGCGCACTATGCCATGAAAGGTTCATTACAAAAATGATGTCAAAACAACTCACCAGCTTAAGTACACTTACATTACATTTACAATTTGGTTCAGCTAAGGGATATTACAATCCCCTCCCCTTATTTATGCACTAGCCTCCTTGCATCATATACCCATATACAACAAGTTTTCATAAATCCTCAAAAAGATGCGGGTATTCTATCTGCATTGCATCCTCATGCTCCCAAGTAGCATCCTCAGGACCGTACCAAGTCCATTAGACCTTTACAAGCCCTATGGATCGATTCTAGAGCTTCTTGATTTTCCATTCCATAATGCACACCGGATGCACTTGAAAAGTGCCTTCTTGTTCCACCTGAATCACATTCCAATCAATAACATGATTAGCATCAAGTATATATTTCTTTAGCAATGATACATGGAATACATTATGAACAGACATAGATGCAGGCAATGCAATCATATAAGAAACTGGGCCAATCCTCTCTAGGATTTCAAATGGCCCACAAAATCTAGTTGCCAACTTGGCACAGCTCCCAAACTTTAGGGAACTCCTATTATCTTTCACGTTCAGGAAAACATCATCACCCACTTTGAAATCTCTGTGGGTTCTGTTCTTATTGGCATAAATTTTCTGCTTGTCTTAAGCAACTTTTAAATTCTGCTTAATTTGTATCATTTGGTCCTCCATCTCCTTGAGCAAATCTAGCCCAACTACTATCCTATCGGCTAGATTATCCCAACTCACTGGAGTATTGCACTTTCTGCCGTAAAGTTCTTCAAATGGGATCATCTTCAACAATGCCTGATACCCATTGTTGTAAGCGAATTCTATCAAGTGTAAGTAGTCTTCCCATTTCGATGGTTTGTCCATCACATACATCCTCAGTATGTATTCTATCACTTTGTTCACCCTCTCTGTCTTTCCATTAGACCCAGGATGATAAGCTATACTAAAGTTCAGATTTCTTCCAAATCCTTTGAAAAATCCTTTCTAGAAATTTGAGGTGAATTTCGGGTCTCTGTCGAACATAATTTATTTAGGAATTATGTGCAATCATGCCAATTCCTTCATGAAAATATCAGCAACATTTGTTTCCTTGTGAGTAGTTTTCAGTGGAATAAAATGGGCTACTTTTGTAAGCATGTCCACCACTACCATGATTGAATCATGTAGCTTGCCTATTCTGGGCAATCCCATAATAAAATCCATTGTCACCACTTCCCACTTCCATTCAGGAATGGGCAAAGTTTGCAGCAACCCTGTTGGGTGCCTATGTTCAGCTTTAACTTTTTGGCATTCCATACACCTAGCGATGTATTCAACAATATCTCTCTTCATAGCTGGCCAAAATTAATGGCTCTTGATCATTGCCATGGTTTTCTGATATCCAGGGTGCCCTACATAAGTAACATTATGCATTTCATGAAAAATCATATGTTTCAATCCCTGGACATTTGGAACAAAACATTTGTTCTTGTGCAACAATATTCCATCTATTCCCAAATTATAATTATCCACCTTTTGTGGCATCTTACTCTGTTGTAGATTTGCTACCAATTCTCGGCATTGCAGATCTACATTTGCATCCTTCAAAAATTTTCTTTTAATATCAGTCTAATACATGCTAATGGTTGTAGCATGTAGTTCATGCACCCTCTTGTTGAGTGCATCGACCACTTTATTCTCCTTCCCCTTGATATGCTTTATATCAAAGTCATATTCACTTAAACATTCTAACCATATGCTCTACCTAACATTTAGATTTGGCTGATCAAACAAATATTTCAGACCATTGTGGTTTGTTCTTAGCTCAAACCTTTTTCCCATGAGGTAGTGTCTCCATTTTCTCAAGGCATGCACTATGGCTGCCAACTCCAAATCATGAGTGGCATAATTTATTTCATGCTCCTTCAACTTCCTTGATTCATAACATATGACAAAACCATTTTGATTGAGGACTCCACCAATTCCTTCATTACATGCATCTGTGAATACAATGAAGTCTTCATTTGGGTCTGGAATCCTTAATATTGGAGCACTTGTCAATAATTGTTTCAAGTGTTGGAAACTCTTTTCGCAAACCAGTGTCCACTGAAACTTCACTCCCTTTCTTTGCAAGGAAGTGATTGGGTGTGAAATCTTTGAGAAACCTTTAATAAATCTTCTGTAGTATCCTACAAGACCCATGAATGATCTTACCTCTGTCACATTCTTCGGTGCTGACCACTCTCTAATGGCTTCTATCTTATCAGGATCCACTATTATCCCATCCTTTGAAATGATATGCCCCAAATAATGAATTTTTTTCTGATAAAATGAGCACTTGCTCAATTTGGAATACAATTGATGCTCCATTAATACTTGCAACACCATCCTCAAATGATGTTCATGCTCTTCCTATGACTTAGAATATATAAGAATTTCATGCAAAAAGACAATGAAAAACGTGTCTAAATATTCTCGGAAAACACCATTCATTAAGCACATGAAAACAACTAGTACATTTGACAACCCAAATGGCACCACTGTGAACTCATAATGACCATACCTTGTCCTAAAGGAGGTCTTGCTGATATATTCTTCTTTAATCCTTACCTGATGGTACCCTAATCTGAGATCTATCTTTGAAAATATCTTTGCATCCTTCAATTGATCAAAGAGATCATCAATCCTTGGCAGAGGATACTTGTTCTTAACAGTCACTTTATTCAACTATCTGAAGTCAATGCACAATATTAATGTTCCATCTTTATTTTTCACAAACAAGACCGGGGCACCCCAAGGTGACACAGTTGGGCGTATATACCCCTTCTTCATAAGTTCTTCAAGCTTTATTTGCAACTCCTTCAATTCCGGTGTACTCATTCTGTAAGGAGTCTTTGACACTGACGCTACTCCAGGCATTAGATTTATAGAAAAATCAATGTCTCTTTTTGGGGGTAGTCCTGGTACTTCCTTGAACACATCTTCAAATTCTTCCAGGACTGCATAATATTCCAAATTTGGCTCCTTATCTTTAGGTGTCTCTTCTATATGAGCTGCAAATATTTGACATATTTTTCAGTAACATTTCTTCAACTGCAATGTTGAAATTTCTCTAATGGCTACTGTTCTGGAAATTCCCTGCACTTTCCTTAGTTTCCCTTCCTCATCCAAACAAGTAAATTCTTTGTTATGACATTCTAAGAGAGAATGATGTTGGTCCAACCAATCCATCCCAATTAGATAGTCATAGGAACCTAAAGGCAAGATGTTCAAATCTTCCTTCGTGTTCAATCCATTCATGTCCATGAGGCATGACTTAACCATCTCATTAAATTTTCTTTTGGCTCCTGCAGCCAGTTGCACCATCCAGGATTTCCCATGCTTTCTTCTTGGAAAATGAATACTTTCGACCATCTTTAGGTCTATATAACTATGACTAGCTCTTGAATCAATTAAAATAGCAATGGTTTGGTTGTTGATCATACCTTCCACTTCAATCATGTGGGACTGATACTCTGCGTGCTTGTTATCTATGGATGCATAGATCCTTGGCACATATCTGCCCATGTCCTCCACTATTTCATCTTGCTATACATTGTGAACAACCCTTCCTTTTTCACTTCTGTGAGGACAATCTATGAACCTATGATCTCCTTTACAGCCCCAACATTTAATAGGTGGTTGTCTTGGCCCTTGACTCCCTATGTCAATCGTTTTGGGTTCTTTAGGCATTTGTTTTTCCTGTGGATTATTTCTGAAGAATGGTAGCTTAGCTCCCTTCTTTCTCTGATACATATTGTATTTCTTTTTGTCTTCCCAAGCCTTTTGGAAAGTTGGCCTTGCTTTATGCTAATCATATATGCATTTTTCTCTCCTTATGGTCTCTTACAATGTCTTGTGTTCATCCTACTGTATGTTTTCACTGATGAATGATGGAAATCCACTCAAATACTTTTGAATTTTGACTGTCTCATCCTTGATGAATGAGACATACTTCAATAGTTCTAGAAACCTTCTCTCATATTAATCTATGGTCATACTTCCAAGCTTGAGTTCAAAGAACTCTTTCATTTTCTTGTCGTAGTCTCTTAGTCAAGTATTTCTTCTCAAAATACTTATTGAATTCCCTCCAAGTAACACTTTTATCTTTAATGTGTTGCACCTGCACAAGATGATCCCACCACATGGATGCCTTTCCTTTGAGTTGATAAATAGCAATTCTACCCTCTACATGAGAAGAATAATTATGCAATTGAATATACTTTCTCGTGCCCAGAAACCATGTTTTTGCATCTTCATCTTTCTTGTGCTCACCATCAAATGTAGGAGGTTTGATTTTGTTCATTTCTCCTCGTAGCTCATCCACCCCAAACCTCTTATGCCTTCTGATAGGGGATGGACTTGATTTTTTTCCTGTTCTCTTATTGGAAATCCTTTTGGAATGATGGTGGTGTCTACTAACACTTCTTGCTTTTCTTTTCTCATCTGAAGGCTTTTGACTTCCAGATTTGCTTGAGCCACTCTCCTTAACCAATTTCTTTTCTATTATTTTCAAGCCCTCCAATAAATTTATGTTGAAGTCATCTTGTTGTTCCTTGGCTCTCATAAGCCTTTCATTATCATCCTTATGTCTTTGGACATCCTTTTGCAATTTTTGAGGGTCTCTGCTATATTCATGTTTTCATTCCTTTCTTCTCCATGTCAATTGGAGTTTGTTCCTTCAATGCCCAAATGGATATCCATCCCTCTGCTCTCATCTGGATGACTGTAATTCTCCTGTGCCTCTTCCATTCTTATGGACTCTGCACTAATTTGATCTGATCTAATTGTTGTTAATTCTGCAAAACGTGTAGCCATCAAAACTTATCAGGCTAACAATTCAACAATTCATGAAAAATATGAACCATTTTAGTTCCATATATACATCAGAATTATCTCTCCTAATTTCCTGGTGTTATCACCATGACAATTCTAGATAAGACACAAGTCTTGAGAACATAGACGTGTGGTGCCTTTAGAGATACATCTGGGTAGAAAGGCAGTTTGTCGAAACGACTTTCGCCAAGACGCGATATCACATGTTTCAAAATGTCAAAATCACCACTCGTGGAACGAGCGACGACTAGTTATATCACCCTGTTTCACTCATTCAGTACTTCACAACTGTATGATGTCAGCTGAATGTTGCCATATAACGAAATCAAAATATTAATCATTTGAAATGGATTAGCCAAGCATGGCAACCCAATGCACTTGTACGTAGTCTATCTGTGCTTCATAATTGGGATTCTATATCTACCAATCCTCAAGTATGGAGACATTAGTTTATCCATAAACGAAGAAATCTCCAAATTGCTCGACTTTATTCTCTCTGTAAAAGAATTTTGATATCCACAAATTGAAGTACATGGACAAGGCTAGATCCAGTGAGGCTAGTTATTCGGGTAACATGCTATCCTTTCCTGCGAATAAGGAAGAAAGGGTAGTCGCGCATATACTAGCGACTAAGTTTTGCATAGAACCTGCCACCGACTCTACATTGGAAGCCACGATGAATCACGTTATGAAGTATTTAGTCATCAATAGGCCAACTGCTAATAATAAAAGGAGAAAGTGGCAGAAGAAGGAAACCACAGATGAAACGACCGAAAGTGTTATAGAGAATCAACTGGTCTGGTTGGATTCTTTAAAGGAGGAGATCACTAAGCTAAAATGAGTCCTCAAATAAAATTAGGTATATTTCAATGAATTTTGGAATAGGGGGTAGTAGAGGTAAGGGACTCCAGAGATGATAGGCATGTTCTTAAACGGTCCTTTTACAATATGATAACTTTTATCATTCCCCTTTTTTTGTAATTTTGGGATTAATACGATTATATAAATGCAGAAGCAGAGTTTGGACTGTTTATTACAAGATTCTAACTGGTGGTGTTATGAGTCATGTTTTCTTTCATATTATGCTTTTCTTGTAAGCTTATATTTCACTTCCATCTGCTTGAATCGAAGGAATATAAAGCTCATAATTCTTCCCTGAAATGCTCTCGGATTAACAATTTAGATTATATTTATTTCTTCACAATCAACTCTGAATTCATTTTAAATAATGATCTGATGCGGTTGTGTGTTTCTTTTTCCTCTAATATCATTCAAATTTTCTATTAAATTAGACTCATCACCTTCCAAACGACTTCGCACTCACAAATAAATTCAACCTGTACACCCATATTTATCGTGCACAACAACACTACAAGGTAAATTGTTCTTTCGTGCACCTATATCCCCTATGCATTTCTTCTCCATTGTGCCAATGGCTTGCGTGCACTAATTTTGCGTTGTTCACCAATATCCACTGCGCACAGTTTTGGTATCGCGCACTGATATTCCACATGTATTTCTCCCTATGCATTGCACCATGCCGAAGTTCAATATGCCTCACCGCACACAATAATCTGTGCACACCACTGACTACACTTTTGCGAGATAACTTATACTCATACTATGTGCGCACCAACCAACTCCTCTGTGTTTTTCAATGCTGCGCACACCATGTGCACATTACTAGGTGTGTGCTCACTGTGCAACGCTAAATTCAATGCGCGCATCCACACAAAATACTCTTTCATGCGGTGACACAATTTTCTGTGCACACCTACACGCCAACATTTTACATGGATGCTCTATGACTTGAAATTTGGTCACATTGAAATTAATCTCTTGTGAATATTCTCTTCAACTAAACCTTTCCATCCCATCCAGGCTTAGTGGTGGAACTGAGGCTCTGATACCATACTGTAACATCCCCTACCTCACATCGGTCGGGCACGCCACTCCTCAGATTCCTTACTTAGCTCTAAAACTATCTTTGTAAAATTCCCATCCCTTAGAGGGCCATGCTACATGAGGGAACACTTTTGTTCTCTTGTTGCAAAACACATTGTAACATATCCACTATTCAACTGAGCCATGTCACATAAATTTTCTCTTCAAACTGCATACAATTATAACATATACATACAACACTCTTGTGGAAGCTTTACATATAACGTAACCAAGCCATCATGTTCTATAAATATACAATTTCATATTGAAATAACGATAAACAAAGACATGCAGCATATATAGGGAAATACCCATAAACATACAGACAGTTATAATCACACATATGATAAATTGTAACATAAGCACGTAAATAACACTGCAACATGTAAATTTATCACACAATTGGTACTTATCTTGGAAATATTGTCACCAACTGCGTGCAAAACGTCCATGAACCTCCCATCTTTATACTACACTGTTCATCACTCTCAACAGTGAGTCACTCCCGAGCTAGGACTAAACTCCACCTGGGTAAATGGATTCCTAACCAGGCTAAAGGATCATAGACAATAGGAAAGACTCTGTCTCAGGTTCTCACTCAACTAACAGCATACAGTCTCTCATTCCCCACATGCCTGTCCCACCCAAAGAAGTGTGCACCTTATCTACTCAAAAGTCCCTCGGCTGCCCCACTTCCCTTCTAGGGCTTCAACAATAGGCCATATTGGAAGTCTCAAAGCACTGTATCTGCAGTTTATCACATTCAGGAATCAATTCCCTAAAAATTCTCTCACTCAGAGAATTTTTCACTGGCCTGACAACTCGCCTCTTCAATTTCCCATGGGACTGACAACCCGCTTCTTCAATCCCACTCCCAAGATAACCAAGTACACCAACATGAAATGGTTATGGAAACAAGATCATATTGAGTGAGATGAATTTATGAAGGATAACTGACTGCTTGAGTGAAAATGGTCATGAAAATCATTGACTGGATGACTGAATGATGGAAGAAATCATGCGAGAGCTAATCGTAAGGATGATCGTGAGAATGATGGTAAGGATGTTCCAAAGAGATAAGTCCCCATGATATGTACGCATGTCCCCAGATTGACACTTTTCATGTTGGAAGCTACTTTGGTCCACTTATCCCCAACTTTAGAACTTAGGATAAAATAATTATCCATGCTTTATGTTTTAAATAAATATTATTATAATATTCCTTTTTGGCTTTCCCTTTCCCTAACCGGTGAAGTTTAGTCCCCCATCTCTTTTATCATGGTCGGTCTGCACACAACGATGTATTTTATATTAATCATGAGACATATACAAAATAGGCACGCTGGCCTTTAACATCTAGGCGCACTGGCCTAATTCCAAAACACAAGCATCCCATCTTATCATAACTGGCTCACCAGCCTATAATACATATCATATACACGAGGTTCATTGACCCCCATAAGGCACGCACTTTAGTTATTGTGCACAGTATCTGGTTATGTGTACACTTCATCATTTTACTGCGCATTACTTGCGCGCACTATGCCATGAAAGGCACATTACAAAAATGATGTCAAAACAACTCACCAACTTAAGTACACTTACATTACATTTACATTTGGGTTCGGCCGAGGGATATTACACCCTTTAACAATGATTTGATTTTTTGTTTAGTTTCTCTTACTAATGAAACAGACCAACTAGTGCGTGAAGAATCTAAATCATGTTCTAATGTTCCTTTACATGTTGATTTATATTTAAATGAAAATGTTGAAGATGTTAATGTTTCAGATGGACTTCATATGTCTGGATATTTCTTTACTATGGGGGATATAAATCAGATAGAAAATTATTTTTTGGAAGAAACCTATGTATCCTCCCACCACTCCATTCCCCCTTACCTTCCTTGTGATGAAAAAGAGACCTCTTGTGTTGTAATTTAAAGTTTAGATTTTTCTGTAGCTGCCTAAGAGGATGGTTTTCATGTTGATAATGAGAAACTTCAGGTCACACTGATGGTTATGTCGGGCTCTCATTATCCTATCTCATCTTTTCCATCACAAGTAATGGAGGAGGGATCTATGGAGAAAAACTTCAAATTTGACCGCTTTGTTAGTGAACAAAATATGGACACTCATGAAATCAATTCTTCATCACCCATGGATAATTTGGAATTAGTTCCTCTTGTTTTGGATTTTCTTGTTGTTACAAATTCTTGTTGTATAACCGACATAGATCAAGAATGTTTTGCTGGAAATATTTTCATAGATATGTTGTCATTGATGTCAGCAGTCGATGTCATTATGATGTGATGATAAGTTGTTATGATCAATTATCATTGATGTCAATAGTATATCAGTTAGCAGAGAATGTCAAACAGTATGCAGAGTTAAAATCTCAGAAGGAAAAGCACATTTAAAGTATGCAAAGGATGAGAATTTCAAATAGTATGACAATATGATAAAGATTAAATCTCATGAGGTTTAGTGAATAAAGATCAAATCTCAGAAGAGCGCATTGTAGAAATGTCATCAGGATCAATGGAAATACTGAGAAGTCGATCGATGCACAGGAAAAGGTGAGAAGCCTCAATAGCCGTCTGATCAATAAATTGACGGTGTTGATCATCTCATGTAAGGGACGTCAGTCATATGAGTGACCGTAGGCTTAAGGACCATTGGAGGATTGGTAAATGATCAGATCGATTTGTAACCGTCGGATATGCAAGCTAGATCAAGGACAGGGATTGATTGTGGAGTGCGAAGGGAGAATTAAACTACATGTTATTTCCAATCCCGCAATTAGTCTAGATCATCAGATATCATCGACTCAAAGATCAAAGACTATGGTTGCTACACCGAATGTTCAAATTAAGTCGTGACCGTCGGATACACAAGTTCCATATCAACGACAGGGATATATTGTGGAGAACGAAAGGAGAATTAAAAAACATGTTATTTCTAATCCCGCAATTAGTCAGGATCATCAGATCTTATAGATTCAAATATCGACGAATGTGGTTGATCCACCAAAAATCTCACAAATTCAATTACAGAGTTTGGACGACGGACTAAACCATGCGCAAGTTATGTTTCTGGAATCCACATCGACTGTCAATGGCCACTCAAAAATATATCTACGATTGGCATCAGTTCTAGTACCAACAAGCGGTTTCCATTGTGGAACTCGACGATAGTCTTAAAAGTTGTTCTAGTTGATGACCCTGTAGTCATCCTTGATCATTGATCTACTTTGAGAGCCTTCTCTATCGTTGGATAACTTTAAGTGGAAGGATAGGATAAGCAAAAAGGGTTGAGATCTCAATTACATGAATTCCCAATAGCCGTTGTATCACTTTAAAGTGGAAGGACATGATAACAAAAAAGGCTTAGATCTCGATTACCTGAATTCCTGATAGTCATTGGATCACTTAAAGTGGAAGGACATGATAAGAAAAGAAGAAGAGTCATTGGATTTAAACCAAGGAAAAGTAGCATCGCAAGTAGATCGAGTCGTAGATATAAGATCATGATCAACGAACATCATTCATTTTGGGTTAAAGTTGTGAGGAGGTTACTCTTCGGTGAATATCACTTCGAAAAAATTGTGAAGTGGAGATATCGAATTATGCAAACTCCCGAAGGCCGAAATCCCTAAGTCACTCTCAGCCGTCGATCTGAGATACATTTCAGATAGTATTATGACCGTTAGATCAAGGAGATGAATATGTGCCACATCAGGAGATCTACCTCAACAAACCACATCAGCAAGGACACGTGGCAAAGTCAGATAATGACAAGTGTCAAGATGAAATCGATAGTTCATGTACGTGTAAATTACAAATATGAGTGCCACATGGTAGCCACTTGACCCGTTCCATGTCAACAAGTGACGTCAACAAGTTACGTCACTCCGATAGTTTTAATTTGGAAGTTTCACTACCATCAAATGAACTAAGTCCTGAAAGTCGAAGACCTGAAGTAAATGAGAACCGTTCATCTCAAACTTTTGATCAAGTCGTCCATCTCATCATGCAATTAAAACGTGACCATTGATCTTGAAAAGTAATCAAGAACTTATTTATCCTAGCGCATGGTCACCACTTGCGGTTGTATGGAATAGATAAATAAGGGTAAAAGTGAGGCAATGCTTAAATTGATAAGCCCGTGGTTCTGCACCTGTGATCATATGAAAATGGATTGAAGGAAGCACCTCATACAGATTAATTCGATAGAGAATTAGCACTACAAAAATATAGAGAATCGATAAAAGATCAAATATGATATGTTGGTGAATAGATAATGCAGCAGAAGCATGAGAATGATATGATGAGTCGATCCATGTCTGTGATCAACTCATGAATACAAAAGAATTGACACACAGTCATGATTAAAAGAGAGTTAATTCATGAGCATTATGAATAAAGAATAAAAAGGAAAATGATATTAGTTAAGGATTAATATTATCATTTAAATGAAAAAGTACAATGGTTCAAAATCAAAAGATGCAATGATTCAAATTCACACTAGTTGGAAGACTATATAAACAAAAGGAATGGTGAAAAGACAGTCAAGTTGAATTTGTTGAAGCATATATATTTATATATAATGGATTGAATGAAGGTTCATTCTATCAGGTTGGTTCATGTTTACAAGTTGGGTATTGTATGAGGATTGGATTCCTCACATCGCAGTTGGATCTGAGATCAATAATATGGGACTTGTAATGAGGGTTGAATTCCTCATTTCTTAGTTAGATATGAGAACTACATGTTGGGTCTCTCATAATTGTATTAAGATGATATTCAAAGATTGATCTTATGTAGTCATTCAAGTTATTTAAATAAATAAAATATTTATGCTTTTATATATATTGATTGAGAAATGAAATAAATATTTGTTGTTCAGTTAATTTGTGAAAAGTGGAAAATTGTCCAAAGTTTTGTGACACTGATTCCCCCCCACCTCTCAGTGTCAAGTATCCATTTCAAAAAATGGTATCAAAGCAAGGTTCCTTCAACACAGTTTAAACATTGAAGGTATATTAAGAAGAAATGGGTGGACAAATTGCTATCTCCACAAATGAAGCTCCCTTATTTGATGGAACAAATTATTCATCATGGAGGAAAAATATGAAAAGATATTTTAAGTCAAGAGGATCTGGAGTTTGGGATTCAGTAGTCAGTAAGCACTGGCACTTAAATACTTCAAAAATCAAATCCAAAATTGCAAAGGAAGCAAGGAGAAATAATTCAGTAGCCTTGAAAGCAATTCAGGATGGAGTGTCAGACCAATTCAAAGAAACGATGAAGCACTACAAATCTGTCAAAGAATTATGGCTTCAAATAGGAATTTGTTATCAGAATGAAACAAAAGAAGAAGAGAAATCCAATCAAAGTGAGGAACAAGACTCTAATGAAGAGGATTCCTATCAAAATAAAGAAAAAAACTTAGAAGAAGAGATTTTTTATCAAGATAATGAAGAAGATAAAGAAAAGGAAAATTGCAATCAGATTGAAGAACATAATATAGAGAAATACATTTCTAATCAGAATGAAATGCAGGATTTGATGCAAACCCCGGTTAACAATGAATAAGACAAGCTTGTCAAGGAATTGAGGAATACCTCAGTATTCACTAAAGAAAAAATATTAAATTTTAAGACTGATGTTATAACTACATTTGAAGTGATTAGTATGGAACCAGGAAATGGTCAATATATTGAAGTTACTACGGATGTTCTTGATCATGTTAAGTACACAACTATGTGCACTCTAGAAGAGTTGGAGAAACTCCAACATAAAGATATGATGCTGCTACAACAGTTATATCAATCTAACCATGAAGAGCATGAACAAAAGTTTCAACTAGAAAACAAAGAAGAAGAGATCAAAAGTTTGAAAATCGAAGTTATTATTCTAACAGAAGAGATGGAAGAATTAAAGAAACATGATAGTAAAAGAAAAGAAGTGCTAAAAGAATTAGAAGAATTAGTTAGCAGTCTAAACACTCAACTTGAATAAATTAAAGAAAGTAAAGAAGACCTAAAGATCTAGTTAACAAGGAAGGAAATTTTTTACCACATGTTGGAATTGGAAATCACCAATTTCAAAAAGATAAATGAAAGTACTAATGCAGATCTAATGACTCAAATTGAAGAAGCTAAGAAAAAGGAAGAAGCTCAGAATATCCAAATAACTAAAAAGGAAGAATCATGCCAAATTTTTGAATTATAAGCTATCAACCTCAAAAGGATTAAGCTAGAATACAAGGAAGAAATAAAAATATTGAAAACTAAGGTTTTTGATCTAACAAAATATATGGAAGAATTGAAGACATATGAAAATTTTTTTGAATGAAAAGAAGTCTTGGATGAGACCAAAGAAATTGTCATAAATCTAAAGACTCAACTTGAACATGCTAAAGAAGTGGAAGAATCCCTGAAGATTCAGTTGACTAAAAAGGAAGAATTATGTCACAGGTTGAAGTTAGAAATAGTCAATCTCAAAAATATGAATGAAAATAAAAATAGGATTGTCAATTTCTAGAATAGCTCATCTATCCTAGATAAGATTTGGAAGAGCCAAATATTAGTTGATGACAAAACTGGTCATGGATACAATAAGAAAGAAGACAATAAAAAATGGAGCACTATTTACAAACACGAGAAAGGATCGTTCTTCTTAAAAGGAAAATGTTCAAGTAAAAAGAAATTACAAGTCATGAACTTTGTTAAGGAAGACAACTATAGAAGTAAAAAGGAAGAAGAAAATCAAATGACAGATCCTTCAAGCCAAAATAAAATCAAGAATGGAAATGCCTTCAATGGCTATTGCTTTTCTTGTCA
>SNQJ01S0020278.1:4772-51308 GCA_010110895.2 Picea sitchensis
TACTCAATGGTCTTCCCAAGACATGGGATGCATTTTCCGCAAGCATGAACACAAGGAAGGAGTACCTGACATTTGAAGAACTTTGGACTTGCTGTGCTCAAGAAGAATCAAGGATCAATGCAAAAGAGAAACCTCAAAAGAAGCACGATGATCAAGCCTTCACAACAAGATTCAAGAACTTCAGGAACAAAAGGAAGTTTGGGTCAAGGAGGAAGCCAAATCAAGAGAAAGACATTTCAGAAATACAATGCTTCAACTGTCAGAAATACGGTCACTACATAAATCAATGTCCCGAGCTAAAGAAAAGGAAGAAGAAACACAAAGCATCGATTGTCGAAGAAAAGGAACCTACTAAGAAGACTAAGCAGGATGGAAGAGACTTATTCTACTAAAAGGTAACAACACTCTTCTTATTCTCTTGTACATATCTTGCTTGCATCGTCTCTGTACATATCTTGTATATCTATCTCTTGGAAGATAATGTGTTTCAAGAAGGACTATACCTATGAAAGAAAAATAGGACAAGGATGAATGTCATTAGATAATACGTATGAAAGGATGAAATACAAATCATGTGGAAGCTACTGCAAGATAAGACGAATCAATCATGAAGAGACTTAGAAGTCAGACATCAAGAGGAATTGGAGGAAGACTTATGATGACAACTAAGACGGAAGCTTGGACTCTGTTAGACAAGAGAACCAATTATATATTGCAGAAGACAATAAGGTTGCAGATGGAAGCGTGGGCTCTATTATATATATTGTAGAAGACAATAAGGATGAAGACGGAAGCATGGACTCAGTCAGACGAAGGGAGAAGATTATATGCACTTATACATGAAGCAAGGATCAGGAGGGAGCTAATCCTATGATCCATAGAAGACGATGAAAAATATATATATCCATGGTAGCAGCCATGAAAAGATAGTACATGTTCAACTCAACCGCAGAAGAAGACCTTTTCGAAGAGAAGCCTTAAAGTATTCCTGGTTGTCCATCCAAGATCCGTGAACCGATGATGAAGGTAAGAAGTGGAATCTCTAGGGCATGGAATCTATAAGAAACTCCATGGACCTAAAAGTAAAAGGAAAACATAAGGATTCCAAGAAATAAAGGAGAACCAGAACAACCAGTGATTGTATCAAAGAATCACAAGATTACCAGCCTGATATGAACTCACTAAAAGAAATAAAGAAGAAGAAATGAAAGTCGTGATGAAGAACAGTGTATGGAAGACTTATGAATGAAAGCATTGCGAGATCCAGAACCAGAGTTTCTCTCAGATGGAGGGAGAAGACTATGATGAGTGATTGTTCCAGTACACCAGACTTATCTCTATATAAGTCATTACATCATCCGCAACATCCATGAGTCGGAATTCTACATCAGATGAAAGCAAAGACTGTTCTCCAGAGAAATTGAATAAAGAAAGTATACAGAGCAACCTCAAGACTTTGAGCCATATCAGAAAGAGACTCATGTATGCAGATAAGAAGAAGACAACTTGGCGGAGAACCTCCAGTGCACAGCAGAAGCGTGGTGAAGACCTCCAAAGGTACGCAGAAGTGTGGTGAAGATTCCTATAACATCAAGATGACTTACCTTTAAGACTGATATCATGATGACGAAGAAGTGCCATGGGATACTGTTCTAGTTCCAATCCATGATATACTCCCATTGTACAGATTCATACAGCCTCTTCACAAAGGTTCCGCATCACGACAAGCATTACATTATCCATGATGAATTCCAGAAGGAGAAAGTGGTTCTCCAAAAACATATCTCCACAGATGAGCGTATAAGCATACATTTTGGTAAAGGCTATATTCAAGATGAAAGAACCCACATACCAAGCTAGAGCTCATGGAGTCGAATCTAGCTGAAGGGAAGACTCTGCTTGTGAAGAAGGTACACAAACATTTATTTATGTGATTGAAATAACTCTCCATTAGGAGGGAGCATTGAAAATATTATTTATCTTTTGTGATAGTCCGATTGACGTATGCTCATTAAAAGTGGATTCTCGATGATGCTGGCTCTATCAGAAGTTAACATGGGAGGCCGACCGATTGCTGATGTATCATAGATAATGAATTACATTGATGGGGAGGGTTCCAGGACAGTCATTCTTCCATACTACTCAGGTAGTATCAAGTAGAATGGTCCGCCTTCATGCGTACCATTCTTCGTCTACAACAGGAGCATTTCAAGAATCCATCCATTTTGAGGTTGATGCAGACAAACATTCCTCGCGAGGGCAACCATTCTTTCCGGTGATTACACCTTCTGTTTAGTGCCTGAGGAATGGCCCGGATAGGTGAAAGGTCCTGGATAGCTTATTCCTTGAGGGCAACCTATCTTCCGGTGCTACACCTTGTTTGGTGTTGAGGAATGGCCTGTGGTGGGAGGGGCCCAGTTCAATCAGTGACCTTATTCCTCGAGAGAAGACCCATTCTCTTTAGGTTACACTTTATTTAGTGTTAGAAGAATGGCCCAGTATGGGAATAGTCCAGATGTACTATCCTTAGGGAAGACTCATCTCCAGGTTACACCTCTTTGTTTAGTACCCAGGAATGGCCCATTGTAAGGAATGGTCCAAGCATTCTCGAGGGCAGACTCATTCCCACCAGGTTACACTTTGTTTAGCGTCTGAAAGAATGGCCCAGGCGGAAATGGTCTAGGTCCAGAAATCAGAAACAATCCTTCCTTGGTTGAGAAGAACAAAGGCATAGCCTATTATTATTGATATTGAGATATTGAGGGGCGACATTCTTTCCCGTGATCTCACACGGGTGAAATATGGGCCCAGATGATCATTGTTGATATTCCCATATTGAGGGCAGACACTCTTCAGATCTCACGACGCGGAGGAAAGATTGGCCCACTGATTCAGCTTTATGATAAATACTGTTTATATGCGTATTTTGAAGACTACTATGGTGCGTACATTCTTTCTCAGATCTCACGCACGGAGGAAAGATCACCCGCATGATGTTTCTTTATCATAACATTGTTTCATGCAGGATGCCTCGATGTTTGTTATAAAGACTATATGACAATAGACGAGGACTATTGTGGTGAATGTGTTTCACCGTTCACAACCATACGCTGTTGATCGCTAATTTGTGTGTATCATTTGATGTGGTAGCTAACCACTGAATTGCAGAAGCCAGGCATCACTAGAATAGACACAAAGTTTTCTATCCTTGTTCTAATTTCCGTGAAGACTATCAACAATATTGGATGATCATCTGTGAATGATGAACGCAGATTTCCAGATTGAAAACAGTTCAGAGCTTTTACATCTCTTATATCACTCCATGGTGAGAGGACTCTATCCAACATCACATCTAACTACTCAGATGAAGTATGACTCGAGAGATGATGCATCCGATGGTGATGGTGATGCTCATGATCTATTTCCAAAGGAAATAGTCTTAGATGACTATATTGATGCTACCGTAAATGGGTATGTCTTTGTGCTCAAGTCCATTAATTCCGTGAACACCTCTAGCTAGGGAGGAGTGTTAATATTATGGTAGCCATGGAGGTGTATTTTACTCTGTGAACCCCGATGATAGCCAGGTGCTGACTCCGGGAAGCCAAGTGAGAAACCCCAATGAATCTGGGCTATCAACTTAGAAGCCTTGGTCGGCCTAAGAACATAATTTATATTAGCTACACTCCAAGAGAAGAAGTCGCCAGAATTAATAATAATATACTCAAATGCATATCTGCATGAGAAGGTCGGCCCCAACAAACCCGGGCAGGATTACTATAAAATACACAGTAATTTCGGCCTCATTTGACAACATCCGTGACTGCACTTTCCAGCTTTGGAAAGACCAGAGTTGCGTACTTGGTGCCAGGCTCTGAGGAGGATTGCAAAAACCGCGAATGTCAACTAGTTTCAAGATTGGCTTGGATATCCTTTGGATAGGGTTTGGAACATCCGATCACCTTTGTGATGCACTATCCTTGGAGGATTGATGTGTTACCTTTGTTTGGTTATCTATCCTAGGGTTTGTTTCCAGGGAATTCCCTACCAAGGTTACAGGCTCGAGGGAGGGCTTCTGCCTATGGTTGGGTGGACGAGGGTATTGTCAATGGTAAACTATCACACCATCTTCTATATTCCTAACACTTGCATGGGAGGGTTCTTCAAGTATGTACTTATGCTCTTTTCTCAATTTTAGACAACTAGTTGTCTTTCCCTCTGTTGCTTCGACTGATGCTCTTATTCTTCTATTAGTCACTCAATTATTTTGCTATGGTCCCTTCATTCTTATTTTCTTTTGTTTTGCATCTTCCTCCTCCTCTCTGCCTCTGATCTTAATCTTCAATCCAAGTCTTCTTCCTCTAAATAAAAGTGAAAAGGTGTGTTGTTTTGAACAAAACCTAATAACTTCAAATCTTCTTCAGTTGCAGTTCCATGAGAAATCATAGGCATATTATTAACTCTTCCACATAGGATTATCATCCGTTCTTTAAACAATCCTATCCTTCCCAATGAATACTGCAGTAGGCTTTTCCCAAAATTTCCCAAGTGATTTCCATCATAATATTCACCTGTATTTCTTTCATCTAATATACAGTCTATGTCAAAGTATTCTGTTCTTGTAACTATGCATTGTTTTGCTTTCAAGATCTATGGTAAAATCTGATGTTTTTGTAGATCATCCATTTCTTCTTTTATTTTATTAAATATAGTCTCTGACTCTTTTCTATATGATTCTTTAACATATCATTAGCCTCTTGACCTTCTTTATATTTCTTTGTCTCATGTTCATCTTTCCAACTTTAGAAATAATTCTAGGACAATCCCCAACCCTCATGACCAATAGATTCCATAACAAATACAAAGAGGGCCTATACCGTGGAATTCCCTTAGCAAGATGTCCCGGTCTTCAAGAATTATAACACACAAATGCTAATCCCTTTATTTTAAAATGATCCTACCTTCCCTCGTGATCGCATTAATCAAGATCACGCTGGACGGACATAATATAAAAATTCTTTCTATAGGTTCCCGTGATCCACTTATTATTAGTCCAAAAATTGTTTCTATGCATAGAATAATATATATTTCATTTTATCAAACTTATTCGATCAACTCTTTCTTCTAACTACTCCGTGTCTTATTTTTCAGACTAGGAAAAGATCTATTAAGCATACCTAGATTCATGCTCTTAAGAATTTTTTTCACTTATATTACCTTTAATAGATCATAAAGCTTTAAGATCTTACCCATCTCTCTCTAGATCCAGCTTTCTTAGCAATCGAATACAAGTCAAGTAGAATACTGCACTATATAATAGATCTTACATGCATCTTTCACTTTTTCCCAGCTCCCCAAAGAATCAAAGTTTTGTGTCCCTTGGCTAGAACCATTTGTTACACAGTATGCATCTGGTTCATCTCTAACAATGTACCAACAAACCTTAACTACCGTCTTCCTTTCTGCAACAATTCTAATGGCTACATGAAGTCTCACCATGTAGAGGCAATAGGAACGTGTGTCTACAAACTAAGCTCGACACATGATTCAGGATTACAATACTTGGTACTTAGGATAAATAATATGCATTAGGCTATGATTCTCATGTACATCGAGATTAAACTCTTATTACATATCAACATGGTAACAATAAAGATCAAGTAATTCCCATCACTCTTAACACACAACATTAGCTCCGTGATCTAACATTCATTCACATCATTAATCACTAATCTACAACATCAGATGCATTCATTATATATAGCATTAACAACAGCTTTAAGCAAATAATCACATAATCAACATCAACAACATCACACACATAGTACATCAGATAGGATATGGGCTAATGGTGCAATCCTAGTGTAGTTACGGGCCCACCAACTCTTCTTCTTCTTCTTTATTACTAACTTTACATTTGTCCTGCTCCTATGCATTGCACTTCACAGAGCCAAGCCCCTCAAGGCTGAATGCAGGATTTTAAGACAACGCGACTAGATCCACCTTCCTCAAAATCAGTCAAGGCACAGAGCTAACTCCTTGATAGCACAAAGCCTTACTTTACACAGTATGTTTGCACAAAGAAACTTATAACTTCTTGCACTAAGCCAATCACATGTAACTAATAACTACTTCTTACATCGCTTTAGCTATCTATTTATACATTACAAAAAGGCTCCTAAATGACAGAAACTCTACACACATCCCCATACCCATTACTGGGAACCCTAAACCCTTTGTTGGGTCCATGTTTCACAAGAGTGAGATATTACATTCTCACTACCATTCCATCTTCTACAGCCTATAAAAGTCCCAAAAGTGGTCAAACACGATTAATGTTTCCTCAAACCTTCTGCCATTAAGGGCCAACAAGCTTCGAGATGAAGAAATGAATGGAGGTCGACACATGAATGATGATGAGAACCTTTCTCTTACAATCCATGAAAATAAGGGCGAGTTCAAGAAGTTTTCCAGTAGAGAGTCTACCTCTCAACATGACAAGAAGAAAGACACGGGAAAAGTCAAGTGCTATGCATGTCACAAGTTTGGGTACTATGTAGGACAATGTAGAACAATAATAAGGGTGGAAACGAGACACAACTAGATGTAGCTTCATTGGCAACAACTCAAATGGATGAGTTTCTTCTGTGAAATTTGAACATTCAGAGTTCTTACTGATTTCCCAAACTACCTTGGGCACCATATCAGTTAACGCATGGTTGATATATAGTGGATCCACATGCCATATAACAATAACACTAGAGTTGTTCGAGAGCTTCACAAAGTCTAACTCAAACGTGTACTTGGTACTTGGTATGGGGATCAAGCATATAGTGAAGGGATATGGAATAGTGTCAATTTGGATGGATTCAGGTGGCATATTGAGAGTGACAAATGTCCTATGGGTGACAAAACTTAGGAGGAGGAATTAGTCTCAAAGATTGAGAAGAAGGGATATGAGATATTATTTTTTTGATGGATAGGAGTTGATCATGCCTAGAGTATCTAGCTAAAAAAAAATAGTCGTTTTTAGAGTCAGAGAGAGATACTTGTATTGGTTGAAGGTCCAGCCTATTCAAGCAATGGAAAGAAACAACAAAGTGGAAGAGAATGAGGAGAAGGTAGATTCAAGGGTTGAGAATCCTGTAGAGTTACTGTGTTCATGTGGGAAGGAACATCCTTCCAATTATATCGAGAAGGAGTCATGGTACAAGATGGCCATGCAGGATGCTTAGGAGAAGAAATATTCTAGGAGAATGATCAAAGGAAAGTCTTCACAGACAGGTCCATGCGAGATGGTTAGGATTTTGTGTTAGAGGAGCACCACCCAGTGGATTGGAGAGCAGTCGTGGTAGTAGATCTGATAGGGAAGATAGATCCATCTCTAGGTGGTAGAAGTACCTCCTCGCTAAGAGGGAGTGCTGATGTATTAGGCATCAGAAGAATACTTCCACATAGGGCCTCTGTCCAGCATGTGGAAGTTGTCCTTGTAACATCTCATAACTTTAGGAAGTTCACTTTATAAGTAATAATTAAAAGGAATGACCTTTTATATTAATGAAATTAAATGATTTAAATTCTAAGTTTGCGGAATTACTAATTGAGAGTTGACTAAGTCCTAGTTGTTAGATCTAAAGTGAATGTGAGGATTAGATCTCAAAATGCTTGATCACTTTGGAGGATATCTAAGGATTTGGATTTAGGGTTAAATCAATGTAATACAATGCAGCCTAGGTGAGAGGATGTGACACAATGAGTAGAGGTGAGGATATCCTATCAGAGTAAGTGGAAGAGAGTTCAATTCCAAGCAGGGAGTGGGAAGGGTTGAGGAAAGGTGTAACATGAAGCAAGGAAGATAAAAACCAAGTGGGATAGGCTATTGCTGCATTGTATTTTTCTGATGGGCCATTATCCCGGGATGGGAGCCCAATATTTATATTACCAAATCAAACTCATATATGGTTTTCCCCTTCAGTTTTTCCAAGGGTGTTTACCCATATATCTTGTGTAATGTATATGGTTTTGTTTTAATCCTTCCGTTGATTTTTTGTTAAAATCCAGTTCTGCTAATAATCAATAAAGTGGGTTTATTTGGATTATTAGTCAGGTGTTGGGTTTACAAAAATCAACACCTCTAGGGCTCCATCACAAGTTGGACAACAAATATCTCTACTAGGGACTCAGGACTTTAGGTTGTAATAGGAATTCCCTTAGAGCAACAACTCACTTCTTTCTCACTTGGGTATAATTTTACTTTTCACATAGTCATTCATTTAGAAGCCTAATAACATCCCTTTCATGCATTTTACATCTCCGCAAGAAATGTCCTCACTTCCCATCATGGCTCCTTACTATCTCATAGGGGTCCCAACCCACTCATAGGTAGAACAACATATTTGAATGTAATAAAGGTCAATATTAATAAGGCCTGCAATAAAATATTTAAGTCAATGTAAGAAGACTTAATAGAAGCTTCCTAGAAGGATCTTCCTCTAGATGCTTCTTTGATAGACATATATTTAGTATAAATAGGACTAGAGAGTATGAAACCCTAATGGGATATTATTGTATTAGGAGTTTCTTGCCTAACTGAGGTTTCCCCTAAGAGGCTCCTGAACACTGCTTCTAACTGTATGCTATTTCATTTTGTTATTCTTATATCACTAAGCATTGTAAGGATTGTTCCGTTATATTGTTGTTATTCTACCATTTCTAGTATTTCATTTATGTTCTCACATACTTTTATATTTGGTATATTACAAGTGGTAATAAAGCACTTTCCTCAACAAAAGTGTATAAATTTCTTTCCGTGGTAGAGACGCATTACGTACATCTTGGCCACATAGATCCGCTAGCACGAAACCCATGCTGAGGGATTCATACACGAGGAAATACAAGTGGTACTTAAGACATTCCAATACTACCCCTTGTAACCCTTGGTACCCCTTCGAGTGGTAGCGACGTATAAGGCTTGTGTACGATTGGGGTCTAGTTTTTCTAAATCCCTCTTTATATAAACTGATCGGTCGCCTGATCGCTATAGTGCCACCGAGAACAACACTCATGAAGATACTTTCTATTACCTGGGTAGTCGGGTAGTACGCTAAGGGTAATGGTCTATCCACCTTAGTTAGTGCCCTAAGATATTGGGTCGAAAGTACTACTATTGGACCCCGTGCGATATATCATAGAGTTATAGCATAGGGCAAACCTTTGTCTCAGGAACCCTTGAATACCTAACCCTTGGGGACAAAAAACATAAACAAATTAAAACAGACAAGATCTATTACAACAACCGTGGTTCGGGTTTCCAAATGACTAGCGATTTCTTCCTTTTGAGCATTTGGGCATTTCATCTCTACATTATTCTTCAAACCGTAGTATAACTTCGTAGGTGTAAAAAAGTCTGGAAATTTTTCCACCATTATTTGAGACCTATTCCATTGGATTCATCTTCACTCTCTATCACATTCATACATATCATTTTTCGGCAAAATTTTTGACCTCACCCGCCCCTTTTCGGTTCCCTTGTCCTCATGGCCCATACCCATAGCCAAGACTTGTAATCTCGCTTCAATACCTTACAATCTAGTCTCACCGAGACTCAACAAGAAGTGAAACAACTCAGTGCCAATGTTGTCGCCATCAATACAACCATGCAGTCCTCAATGGAGGAAATCAAACAAGACCTGACCACCCATCTTGAATCTATCTTTTTGTCACTCTGCACCAACCTTCATATCCATTTAGATAACCCTTCCTCTAACTCACCTCCACATACTGAAGGTGAAAAATCCTCTCATGCCCATAAATTTCAACACCATCACTTTCAACGTGACCTACGCCTTCCATGGGTGGATGTGAACAAATTTGATGGCTCAGACCCCACTGGTTGGGTAATCCAAATGGAACATTATTTCTCTTTATACGACATTACATATGACTTGTCCAAACTCCGGTATGGTGTTCTCCATCTAGATAAAGAACGTTGGCAATGGTGGCAATGGAGAAAAACTTCCCTTCAAGGGTATATTGCTTGGACACAGTTTGTGGCAGAGCTTTATGAACACTTTGACACTAACACCAACCATTTGGGCCATTTGAAAAAGTTGAAACAATCAGGAACATTGGAATACTTTATAATTTCCTTTGAGCGCCTAGCTTTTTAGACAGAGGGCATGTCTGATGCCTTTTTTCGAGAGTGTTTTATTAGTGGCCTCAAGGATGAGATTCAGGCCCATGTCCTCATGGATCGGCCTCAGAGTTGGGTGGAGGATACTAAAATAGATAAAGAAGCACAACAAGTTGTATCTTCTCAAAACCAAAAACCCTCCTTTCTCCCTCACTCTAAACCGGTAAATCCCACTACTCCCTTCGCTCCACTAAAGATCCAAAAATTGACCAGGGATGAAATGGCTGAATGCCAACTCAAAGGCCTTTGTTATAATTGTGATGACAAATATTTCCCGGGCCACAAGTGTAAGGAAAAAAATATTTTTATGGCTATCTCTAAGGATATTTCGGAAGAGGATGTTGAAACTCCCCTTGTTTTTGAGTCACCTGAAACCACTGACGTGGGCCCTCCCTCAGACCCTCCCGAAGTAGAACCGGTCATTTCCCTCAATGCTCTCACTGGCTTCTCTCCTCAAGATAATTGGTTCCATCAAGCATAGGAAGGTTATCATTCTGGTTGATAGTGGAAGCACCCATAATTTTATTCATCACCGCATTGCCCAAGAAACTCATTGCTACATCCATGTCGTCAATAATTTCCAAATCATGATTGCCAATGGTGGTTCCATGAAATGTGGATGGAGTTGTGAAAATGTGCATCTCCAAATTGGTGACTACCACCTGAAATCTCATATGTTTGCTATAGACATGGGTGGTTGTGACATTGTGTTGGGTGTAGACTGGCTAAGGAATTTGGGTCCCATTCTCATGGATTTTAAGGACTTAACCATGCAATTCAACCAGGAGGGCCACCAATATAAGTTCCAAGGAATCATCGTCAGTTCACCTGATATCATTATTTCCCATCACATGGAAAATATACTCAAAAAAGGTCATTCTGGTGTTATTGCCCAACTTCATGCCATACAAGCAACATAGACACCCTCGGTGCCACAAGACCTCCAAGCCATCCTTTATAAATATAAATTGGTCTTTTCCACTCCCCAAGGACTCCCTCCTTCCCATGGTGTTCATGATCATTCCATTCCCCTTGTACCTGGAATCCTTCCTCCCAATATCTGTCTGTATCGTCACCCCTTTTCCCAAAAAAATGAAATTGAGAAAATGGTCCAGGAACTCCTTAATGTAGGCGTTATCTGCCCTAGTATGAGCCCCTACTCTTATCCTGTGGTCATGGTCCTGAAGAAAGAAGGTTCTTGGTGAATGTGTCCTGACTTCCATGCCCTCAACAAACTTACCATTAAAGACAAATTTACCATTCTTGTCATTGATGACCTCCTGGATGAATTGAGTGGCTCCCAATTATTTACTAAACTTGATCTTCGTTCGGGCTACCACCAGATATGTATGAAAGAGGCAGACATTCCCAAGACTGCCTTTAGAACTCATGATGGCCACTATGATTGTTTGGTCATGCCCTTTGTCTTGTGTAATGCCCCCTCCACCTTCCAAAGCCTCATAAATCATGTCTTCCGTCCTTTTCTCCGCCATTTTGTGATAGTTTTCTTTGATGATATCCTCATCTATAGAAAAACCTGGATAGACCATCTTTCTAATGTGGATCAAGTTCTCCATCTACTCTCTCAGCACCAACTTTTCCTGAAATAGTCTAAATGTGATTTTGGTGCCTCAGAAGTAGAATACTTGGGTCATCTGGTTGGCAAGGATGGCATCATGGTGGATCCTAAAAAGATTGAAGCTATGCAAGACTGGCCTCACCCAAAGACTCTCAAAATCTTGCGTGGATTTTTGGGATTAACATGGTATTATCGCAAGTTTGTTAAGAATTATGGAAAGATTGCAACACCTCTCACTGCTCTCCTAAAAAAGAACTCTTTCACTCAGACTCCAGTTGTTGCTCAATCTTTTCAAACCTTGAATATAGCCATGTGCACCATTCCAGTCCTGGCCCTTCCTGATTTCACAAAGACCTTTGTGTTGGAATGTGATGCCTTAGGAAAAGGAATTGGTGATGTCCTTATGTAAGAGGGTCGACCTTTGGCCTTTACCAGCAAGCAACTATTTGAAAGAAATCTGGGAAAATCAATCTATGAAAAGGAAATGTTGTCTATTCTGCATGTCGTTGATCTATGGCACCCTTATCTATTGGGGCAATGTTTCCAAATTAAGACAGACCATCAAAGCCTCAAGTATTTTCTAGAACAACACATTTCCTCCCCGGAGAAACAAAAATGGGTGACTAAGCTCTTTGGATATGATTATGAGATCATTTACAAGAAAGGCAAAGAAAATGTGGCTGTGGATGCTCTTTCCCAAAAATATGAAGATGAAGGATCCCTTTTTTCTCTTTCCTTCATTGTACCAGATTGGCTCCAAGTCATTTTCCAGGAATGGCTACAAGATCCCAAAAGTTCGCATCTGATCCAAAAATTGCAGTCCAATGCTCCAGCTTCCCCAAGGTAATCTTGGCTCCATTATGAGATTTGATACAAAGTGAGTTTGTATTTAAGTAAACAATCAAAGCTTAAATCCACGGTACTTTATGAGATTCATGCTACACCCACAGCGGGGCACTCCGGGTTCACCAAAACCTATGACAGGGTCAAACGTATTTTTTTTTGGATGGTATGAAACAAGACATTCATAATTTTGTCACTGAATGTGATGTGTGTCAACACAAGGGAGAAACAGTCAAATCTTCGGGCACACTACAACCGCTTTCGATTCCACCTGCTATTTGGAAGGATATCTCTATGGATTTTATTACCAGCTTACCCAAATCAGGAAATAAATCAGTCATCATGGTGGTTGTTGATCACCTTTCCAAGTATGCTCATTTATTCACTCTTCAACACCCATTTACAACATCCACGGTGGCTCAAATTTTCATGGATCAGGTCTTCAAGCTTCATGGCATGCCGCACTCTATTGTTTTTTATTGCGACCCAACTTTCACAAGCAAATTTTTGCAAGAACTATTCAAGCTACAAGGAACCCAATTTCATCTCAGCACAACTTATCATCCCCAGAATGATGGTCAAACAGAAGTTGTTAACAAGTGTTTGGAAACATATTTGAGGTGTTTTTCCTCAGAAAAGAAAAATCAGTGGGATCAATGGTTACCCCTAGCTGAATGGTGGTGCAACACTTCATACCATACAACTACACGCATGAATCTTTTTGAAGAAGTATATGGACAGAATCCACCATCAATTCTCTCATACTTACCTGGTGTCTCGAAGGTCCAGGCGGTTTACCAAACACTTATAGTTCGAGAGGCTATTCTTAGTACCCTCAAAGAGAATTTGGTCATGGCATAGAATCGCATGAAGCAATAAGCAGATCAAGGTCACTCTAAACGTCAATTTGCAGAAGGGGATCAAGTGTTTCTTCGAATGCAACCTTACAAGCAAACTTCCCTCAAGGATGAGCATTGTCAGAAGCTAGCGCCCAAATTTTATGGTCCTCATATCGTTCTCAAGCGTGTGGGACAAGTAGCCTATCAGTTAGCTTTGCCCAGTCATTCGAAGCTACATCATGTTTTTCATGTTTCATGCTTAAAGAAGGTGATTGGAACTAAGTGCCAAATTCAAACCAACCTTCCCAAGTTAGCCGAAGAAGGATCCATTTGGCTACAACCACAAGCAGTTTTGGACCAGTGTGAGCATCTACTGCGTTAGAGAACCATCAAGGAAGTGTTAGTCTAGTGAAAATATAGAACTCCAATAGATGCCACTTGGGAACGAGCTACCATTATGCAACAATTTCCACATCTCAAGCCTTGAGGACAAGGATGTTTTTAAGGGGGAGGACATGTTAGGGTCCTAACCCACACATAGGTAGAACAATATATTCAGATGTAATAAAGGTCAATATTAATAAGGCCTTGCAATAAAATAGAATCAGTCGAATGTAGGAAGACCTAATAGAAGCTTCCACTTCTAGAAGGATCTTCCTCTAGATGCTTCTTTTGATAGACATATTTAGTATAAATAGGAGTTGAGGGTATGATAACCCTAGCTTGGATATTATTGTAATATATCTCTTCTCAACTAGAGGTTGCCCCCTCAAAGAGGCCCGTGAACATTGCTTTCAGAATCAAAGTGTTATTTCAATGCTATTGTGGTGATTGTTCTGGTTATATTGTTTTTATTCTATCATTTCTATCATTTTATTTTTGTTCTTCATACTTTTTATATTTGGTATATTACACTATCTCCCAACACCCCACACACTTTTCCTCTTTTCTACCCAATTGTAAAAATTTCATTCTTTCCCCATTCAAATTCCCTTTTTTCCCATGCAAGTTAACTCTCACCTTTCCCAATGTTGATTGTACTCAACCCCATGCTCTCAATAACTATGTGAGGTGACTTTTCCCACCAAACCTCTTACATGGATTCAATGATTGGGATTTGAAATACTCAAAAAGGAAAATAGAGGTGGCTTGGGATTAATAGGTATGAACAATTCCCCCCCCACCCCCCCACCCCTTAGACCCCCTCTCTTGTGGAAAATTATCCCACATGACTCTGTCTATGTTCGTCTACAGTCAGTGATGCATTTTATTCACCATTTTTTGATATAAAATGTTTACATATTACATCACTTGGCTTGTGGCTATACATCATGTTTACAATATAGATCACTAATTTGGGTATTAAAAACGAGGATGTTAGATTCCACTCCCACTACAATTTTCACCATCCTCGATGCACATCACCATACTAGTATACATGTACAAACATTTTCATCATAGTACTTGATACTTTCGCAAGTTACCAATTCTTGCAACAATTCCAACAAGCAATCTCTCATTCCCCTCAACCTACTTGACCTAAGGAAGTGTACCTACTTCTCTGCACCGCAATCCCTCTAGTTCTCCCACTTCCCTTATAGGTATCCAGCATAGGTTGGAGAATAAGTCTCAGAGTTGTGGCTCTGGAAACTTTATCTACCAAAATGGAGTCTTGTACATTGATATACATATGTAAATTCAATTTCCTTCAAAATTTGCAAAAAAATGCAGGTAATCCTTGTTGGCCCTTGGTTATGGAAGCAAGCGAAGATTAAGGGAGAAAATGAAAAATACAAACTGCATGGAAGACACAGTGACTGATACTGGGTCAAAATGAGAAAAAGAGCAGAAAAGACGGAGAAAAGTAAGAGAAATAAAGTCGTTGTACTAAGAGATCGAGGATGATAGATCAGAAAGGAAGAGGGATCGTGGAAAACTTAGCAAGCGAAAGAAGATGTCAACAGATGCTTTGAATAACTGTGTGTGAAGGAAGGAAAGATAGGCTGGCGAAGCCCTGAAAATGTAGGTCAAGTTGACCTAGGGTTTTAGACACCTAGGGTTTTGGTATCTAGGGTTTTGACACTTAGGTTTCAACCTAAGGGTGTCCAAGAGCTACTGTAATGTATAAATAAAGGTCTAAAGGACCTGGGATGGGTTGGTGCTAAGTTGGTTGAGAGTTCATTGTTATTGTGTGATTGAGTGAGTAATACTTTGTGAGAGAGAAGTGTTGAGTGCAAGATACTTCTTGTATTGTAGGACCTTCAGCTGGATGTGAAGATCAACCCTGCAACTGGGTGTGCAGGTAGGGGAGAGAAAGAGAGAGAAGAAGAGAAGATTTGCTAGCTAAGAGCGCATATAAGAAATGTATGCTTCCATCTTAATATATCATAAAGCATAGTTCTTTGGATGTAGCCCTAGGGAGAGGGTGAACCATGTATATCTTGTGTTATATGTGATTGATGTTGTGTTCTCTGTCATTTGATATGATGCTATTGTGATATTGTATTAGATCTGAAATATAAATTGTGCAGTAGGTTTAAGGAAGATAAAGAATATCTGGGTGACTGTGTGTTGTTGTTGTGAATCCACTCTGCATTTCCTCTGGTTGTAGATAACTGTGTCCTGCAACCCCCTATAGATACTTCGGGTGAGACTGCATCTTCTTCACAGGTGTTTCCAAAAGGGCCAGTAGTTAGGGCTTGTTGGTGTGCTGTTAGAGCTGAACCCTGGGTCTGCCCCTGTCCCAACAAATGGTTTCGTTGCCAGGACCAAAATATTCTTGATGGAATGTCAAGGTGGTTTCCATCGAAGACAGAGATTAAGAAGTGGATAGAATATCAAGAAAGGGACTTCCCTGAAGCCTAGAACAAGAAGCCCAATATTAGTATAGAGGATTGGTTGGGAAGATATATCTTTACTGATATACACGAGATTTTATTTGGAGGAATCCATCGGGAGATATATGAATGGATAGCTAGGTTAGCAGATACCCAGTTCGAAGTCAGACTCATACCACTTGTGGTTTGGACGTCGACACTGATCAAGAAGGTCAAGAGAGTTGATAACGTCATGTCAAGAACATTAGATCATTGGTTTGATAGTACCATTGGAGGGTATATCACTGAGTTTGTTGTTGACAGAGTGGAATCGTATAGCCAAGCAAAGATATATTTATTTAAGGGACCTAGAGGAAAACTTTTACATTTTATGAAGTTGAAGATCAAGATGCTATTACATGAGAAGAACATATTGAAGATACAGTAATCGGTCAAATCGAAAGAACTAATGTTCAAAAATTCAGACAGTGACAGCGACACAGAGGCTAGACATACGCGTAGTGGGAGAGTGTTCAGAGAGGTTCATCTCACGAACCTATTTAAGCATAACTACAGAGACAAAGGATTCTACAGTGGAGAAGAGGCAGATCTGATAGACGAAGAGAATTCAGAATCCACCAGGACAGAGGAACCTCGCCGAGAAGAGCCAAAAACTTCAATAACTACGCCTACTGTTCAAGTAAATACTATTATTCCTCTTGTTTATTCAGCAACATTAAGTAACTAGAGTAACCTAAGTCATCAGAATGGTTAGAGAACTGTCACTAGCAGTCCACCACATACTTAGTCAGGAAACCTAGGAAGATCTATGGCAGATGAGATGAGGTTACCCACCTTTAGAGGAGATGGATCTGAAGATCCTGATCAACATTGGTTTCTATGTGAAGCTGTGTGGAGTATTAAGAATATCACCGATGAAGCTGTCAAACGAGTTAAGTTTAGTACTACCCTAAGAGACCACACACTGAAATGGTACATGAAATTCATCCAAGGGGCTGCACCTAAACCACTGAATGCCATTAAGACTGAGCTAATTGTCGAACTCAAGAAACCTAAGTCATAGTCGTAGTGCATTACAGAACTAAAAGAAATGAAGAAGAGAACAGTTGAACCTATGTGGGATTTTGATCAAAGATTTAAGACCTTGACAGGCCATTTGAGTTTTCAGATCCCAGATGAGCAGAACAAGAAATGGTTCATTGCTGCCCTCTTACCACACATCATAGTTCCTCTGATGCAACAGAAGATTGCTTCGCAGGTTGAGGCACTGGAGATCGCCATGAAGTTAGAATCAAACCCTATGCGAGAATCCAACTCAGGTATGAGTCAAATATTGAGTCAACTAACTAGCTTATCACTGCAGGTCGAAGATATGAAGAAAGACAAGGGAAAAGATAAAAGAGAAGACATTTGGTGTATCAGATGAAAATCAGAAGGCCATGACAAGGAGCATTGTCCCCTATTTCATGAATACTTGGCCTCTGGAGCTCCGATCCCTTTGAAGCAAGTTAACCTACCCTAGTGTGAGGTATGTATAAATCAACATCACCCTAGTGAATGTCACTGTCTGGAAAAATATGTCCAAACACCCACAAATCTGTATTGCACGTTCTGTAAGTCGGTAGGAAATGATGACGGGTATTGTAGGGATTACGATCTCATGCATGAAAGGTCGAGGGATATATACAAAATTCAAGGTGAATTACATCAAGAAGGAAGAAATACGCAGTATAACTCCACTGGGAGAGGAAACTTCAACCCTCATGGTGGATTCCGAGGAAGAGGAAGAGGAGGAGGTATGGGTCGAGGTCGAGGACAAATCATCTGTTATAACTGCACACAACCAGGACACTTGGCAAGGGACTGTCAGAACCCTTGTACCACTTGCAGCTACTGCAACTCATTCGAGCATGTTATTGAAGAATGTCTAGCATTGCTAGCTAAGCTTCAAGAGAAACGAGGAGGAAACCAAAAAATACAACTAATCAAAGCAGAACCTCACGGAGCAGATCCCAGAGTCGTTTTTATCACTAGAGGAGGCGTTGTAACAGGAGAAGATAGAGTGATCCAAGGAAAGACTACAAAAGAATCATGAGTCAAGAAACCTACAGAGAAGACACAAGAGTTTGATCCAAGGAAAGAGTAGCATATATTTGAGGAAGCAAGAAAGGAATTCATAAGAGATCATGCTTCTTCATCAAAGGTTTGACCAGAAGTAAGAGAATGTGGAATGCCTCTGGCATTTGATTAGTCTGCTTCACCCGGAGATGGAAAATGTAGAAATTTTAATACAAATTATGTATTGCCTGGATTCTCCTGATCTAACAATTATATGCCACTGTTAAATACAAAATCGCTTCTACTAAATTTCTTGTGGATTTTAAAACACAATCGCCAATTGCAATATCAAGAAGAAATATCAATCACACATAACACACGTGTTTTTACCAGGAAATCATAAAGCTAAAAACCCCACTATCATATATTATGTATATATCATGGATCATGAAAAAATATCATACAAAAATCTAATCCAAGAGCTCTCAGTACAATATATAATCATCTCACACTGTCATACAAAAATTGGCAAATGCATGTGCCAATTTACTGCCTCCAGACAACCTGCCTCCTCTGTGCAATCCCTGTTGATGGATATCCATGAAATGAATGAATCCCTCTTGCCTAGGCTGCACATTCCTCATGGGCACATCCAATGTGTGTGTGGTTGCATGAGTGCAGTCACTAATGTCACAACTCATAGTCAAACTGTCCCTTTCACCTGTTATCTAAACTGGGTCTCCACTAGATCTGACATGCATGTAGTTAGCAATGGTAAATCTTCAGTTGCATGTGAGAACATTAATTGTGAATTAATTAATAATTAATTCATTGATCTCTCACTAGTGTAAGTTCAGTTACAACTAGTACAACTGAGCTTAACTCACTTAACTGAGTTAAACTACTTTACAACTCACATAACTACACATATAACTATGTTACAACTTCGAATCACTCAGTTACAACTAATTCGACTTGCATGTCCCACCAATCACCCTTTGAACTCGAATTTCCTATAGCTAACTGATTTTCCACTTCAATTAACTATTTCCAAGTGCTCATTGAGAATAGATTAATATTTATTGTCCAACTATTATTAAGGGATAATAATAGTCGAGATACATCTATAAATAGAATTCGCTCACCATCTATAAATAGACATCATCTATAAATAGAATTTGCTCATCATCTAAAAATAGAATTCCACCTAAAAGTAGCCTGGGGCTCCATCCTGGTGTAGGTGCATAATTTTCACTAGGATCTTCTTGTTGAATCTCAACACTCCCTCTCAACAAGAAAGGGATTATCCTTCACCCCGATCCTATCTCTATGGTGTTCAAATTTTCTCCTGGTGAGCACCTTCATCAGAATGTCTGCATCCTTATCTTCCATAGGAATATATTGAAGCAACATGATCTTCCGCTGCACACAATCTCTGATATGATGATACCGGATATCTATATGATTAGATCTATCATGAAACACATGATTAATTGAGAGTTTAATGGAACTTTGATTATCACAATGAATCACTATCGGATCTAAATGAGAATCAAACAAGCCAACTAAGATCTTTCTCATCTAGATAACCTCACATGCAGCTTGATCGCTGCCATGTATTCCGCTTCCGCTGAACTGAGTGCCACAGATCTTTGCCTCCTATTGTACCAAGAAACAACTATAGATCCGATACTAAAGATCCCCCCTAATGTGCTCTTTCTGTCCGTTGGGTTTCCTTCCCAATCTGCATCCGTGAATCCATGCAACTTCACCTCATCCATCTATTTGTACCATAATCCATACTCAGATGTGCCCCTCGGGTATCTCAGGACATGCTTACCCACCTTCCAAAAGATCTTGGTAGGCTTAACCATCACTTGACTCAGTTGGTTAACCAAATAGAAAATGTCTAGTCTCGTGTTCACTAGATACATTAGTGAACCCACTAAATTTTGATAGACAGTAGCATCCACTACCTCTCCAGAAGTAGAATCCTCTTTCCTCCAGTCTCCTGGAAGAGGAGTATCCATGGGTTTGCAACCCTCCATGTGAAACTTACCCAGTATCTCCCTTGCATACTTGTCTTGAGACATAAAAATTTCACCATCTCGTTGCCATATTTCCAATCCAAGGAAATAATGAAGGAGGCCCATATCCTTCATCTCGAACTATTTTGCAAGGTCCTCCTTGTATGAGTGTATCATCTTCTCATAACCAGTCAATATTAAATCATCAACATAAAGAACAATGATTAAAAGCTTACCCTTCACCACAATTTGGTATAGGTTTGCATCCACTTCACTTTTGGTGAAGCCTAGTCCGGTGAAATAGTTGTCTATTCGAGTGCACCAAGCATGGGGTGCTTGCTTCAACCCATTTTTGATGGATGGATCTGCATGAGTGGCTTCCTCCACTCCATGAACCTCCTCATGTGGCTGATCCACATCTTGAGACTCATCTTTGGGAACCAACAGTTCCTCCTTTGCATGCAAGTCTAGCTCCCTCTCAAGCGACAACTGCATGGCTTTCCCCTCATCAAATTTTATATCTCGTCGCATAACAATCATCTTACTGTTAGGAAAAAATAGACGATAATTATGGGGTATTTCTGTGTACCCCACAAATATCCCAACTTCAGCATTCAACTCCAGCTTCTTCCTGGCATTCTTGGTCACATGCACATAAATAGATGAGCCAAAAATCTTAAAATGAGAAACATTTGGTTTCTTACCAGTGAAATCTTCTTCAAGTTTACTCATGCCAAGTACTCTATGAGGACAACGATTTTGCACATAGACCGCAATGTTGCATGATTCCTCCCACAAATGCATTGGAAGGCCTTGATCATGCAACATAGCTCGTGTTGCACCCACGATCGTTTTGTTCTTCCTCTCCGCAACCCCATTTTGTTGTGGGTTATGAGGCGCTATGAGTTCTCTTTGAATTCCTTCTTTGCTGCAGAATTCTTTGAATTCATTAGATATGTATTCTCCACCATTATCGCTCCTTAGAGCCTTCACTTGTTTCCCCGACTCTTTCTCCACCAATGCTTTAAACTCACAAAACTTTGAGAATGTTTGATCCTTCTTTTGGATGAAGAAGATCCATCATTTATGAGAAAAGTCATCAACAAAAATAACATAATACTTATGTTTCACTATTGAAGAATCCAACAATGGTCCACACATGTTTGTGTGAACTCTCTCCAGGATCACTGAAGCACGATTCTCCTTTTCATGAAATGTGTGTTAAAATATTGTGTAACTGCAAAGAATATTCTTATTCCCTTTTGTGGATAAAGATAAAATATATTTATTATGGATTAGATCAATCCCCTTTTATGGATTGATCATGTCGGGCATTGTAATTGACCAAATCCCCTTTTGTGGATTGGTCAACCCCTAATTGTAATAGGCTAAATGAGAAGTCGGCCCAACCAAAATATATTAAAGTGGTTATAACCACCCAGAATGAGAAGTCGGCCCAGCCAGTGAAAAGACACCACAGTTCACACGTGCCATCTTGTATAAATAAGAGAGGCTAGCCCCTCATTTAGGCACACAATCACTTGTTCATGAGAGCGCAAGTTTGGAGTTGCAGTTGGAGAATAAGGAAGAGAGAGAGAGGCACATCTATGGGAGAGGAATTTCTTTATTGCTTGGTTCATTGTCTTGTCATTGTATTGGCTATCTATATTAAGGAAGTTTTGCTAGATTTTCTTCCCCTTAAGGGTTTCCCAGGATAAATGCTTGCATACTCTTGTGATTGTGTTTCTCCCAGTGATCCTATCTATGCTATTGTTATCTAGTAAAATGAAAGTAACCTAATAATAGAAGAAACTTTAACATGGTATCAGAGCTAAGCTGAAGAGAGAATATTTCACAGGAAAAATAAAAATGTCACTGTTGTCGTACATGCAAATTAGGGATTTTTATTGAAGAATAATTTCAGCCCCAAATCCATATAGAAAGGTGAGCCCTACCTCAAGGAACATTTTGGCATCCTCAGCACAAGTTTTCAGTGGCTAGATCTCCCGGAAAGGGAAACCCTAGTTTTCACAAAGTACCAGAAGTACCAGAAAACTAGAAGTACCAGTGTACCATAAATACCAGAAAACCAAAAGTACTAGAGTACCAGAAGTACCAGAAAACCAGAAGAACCAGAAAACCAGAAGTACTAGAAAACCAGATGCACCAGTCCATAAATCCACAAATCAATTTTGGAGGGGTAAAAGTTGGATTTTCTTAAATCTAAACACACCAGGATACTCGCCTCAGTCCAGCGCATCTTTTGGTAAGTTCAATTTTCAGATCCAAGAAATTTGATTTTTCTATTATTTCTATAGCCCGGAGGGCTAGGGTTTCTGCTGCAAGAAGGAATGGCTACCAGTATGAGGGTAGAAGACAGGCTGGAAGGATCTAGAAACTTCAGATATTGGAAGCATAGGTTGCAGATTATTCTAGATGAGAATGATCTCCTAGAACATGTTACAGTGGGTGTACCAGAACCAGAGGAAGAAGAGCAAAAGACCAAGCATAAGAAGAATGAAAAGAAAGCAAAGAGAATCATGAGTGTCCGGATTAGGTGAATCACTTGATCCCTCATATATATGAACTATAGACAGTAGAATAGAAATGTATGAAGCACTCAGTAGGTTATATGAAAACAAATACATTAGCCGAATCTTACCTTAAGAAATCAACTTCATAATATGAAAATGGAAAACTCAATGCAATCACATACTATATATTGCGGGGTTTCTCAAATCGAGGAGGAATTAGCTTACATTTGAAATGTCATTAGTGACAAAGATCTTGTAACCACAACCTAATTGGAGTTTTAACATTTTAGTTCCTTTTGTACGGGGAGTGCGTATTACAGAAACAAGTTACAAGTTTGATAAGTTATGGGCAGATTGCACACACGAGGATTCTAGACTTGCAGACCAACAAAGAGATTAATTGTTGGCTGAGAGCTCTTCTGGTTGGAACGAAGCCAGTTTCCTTCATGAGGAGGAACAAAAGCTAACTCTGTAAGAGTTCCGGATAAGAAGAAAGATGTTTCAAAGATGGTCTTCTAGCCCCGTCCAAAAGAATTTGGGACACTTTTCCTATGAATGTCCCCAAGGAAAGAGAAAAGAAAGAATCGAGCACATGTGGCAGAGGAAGATGAATATCCTCCCTCAAAGAAAGATTTAGCGAGAAATTAAGGATTATGTACTAAGTTGAGATAGTTGATCACGAAAAAAAGATAGCAAATGGGTGGAGTCAAATTTAGACCTCCTAAAGCTCAGGGATGATGAAAACATGTTTTATTTTGTTATCTTCTTTACTTTAATACTTTATCATTACAAGTTGAATTTTTGTGAGAATGTTCATTAACCTCATTTTATTTTAGTATCTATGCACATTTATGAAGGAAGTATCAAAGAAGAGGATGATGAAAGAGATAAAATATTTATTTTAGCTATGATCACTCATGAGAGTGAAAAAAAGCATATTGTAAGTAAGTTTACAAATCTAGAAAGAAAGAACTTATGCTTTGTGACTTGGAGACAACATGAGAAGGACGTATGATATGGGGATTGGTGAAGACCGGACAATATCCGATATTTATATAGGAGCGGGAGGCTCTAAAGATAAAGAACATAAATGTTCAAGATGAAGAGAAAAGATGGATACTCAAATATAATTGATGAGATGCAAGTAACTACAATTTGCTCCAATACCATTCTTATAGATCACGAGAGGGATCGAGGGTGATCCTGTATAAAGTCAGAAAGAAAGTATTGTTCGAACTCAAGAAGGCACCAGGATATTACAGAAGATAACTTCAAGAATGATGATTAAAAGCTATTAGTTTGGTGCAAGAAGGAGCTATGTCTACGGGTTGAAATGGAGGATTGTGATTTGATGCAATTAGGAAGAAGATGGATGGTACCCATATATTTTGATCAAGATAGAAAGTTATCCGGATGGATGGTTCACAACAGATGGGTATGGTATTATACCATGGAAATATTTTGGACCACAAGGGATTTTTATCCCATAGCTAGACCTTAGTAGAGAAGGTGACAATCCAATTTGTTGCCAAGCTGAAAGAAGATACCTTAGAGAAGGGGAATGAGAAATTTTCAAAGGTTGGCCTCACATCAGGAGTGTTGAGTTTTGGATAGTCTGGGGACAATGCTAGAATACCCTCATAGAGAGGGGTGTGACCACCCTCATTAGAGAGGAGTGTGAATGTTTCTCCAAGGAAGTATCTGGAGACCTCTCCTCAGCTGGGGATCGAGTAGCATGGAACACAAACCTTGACCATGTGGAATGGTTAGTTGGCTCTTGAGGTTGTGTCCATTGATTCTAAGTGGATCATGGAAAGGAGTCTAGTCTCACCCAAGCTACCATCTGCTTCTCTAGTTCATGTGGGATGACTAGGAGTGAAGTTATGGTAGTATTCCTCCCCAATGGATAGGTGAGATAGACAACTACAAGAGAAGGAGAACACAAAAGGAATGTAAAAACTCATAGAATATCTTATGTTTGAAGATAAGAAAGAAGTATCTTCTCTGTGAAGACGAAAGAAAGAAAGAAAACGTTTGATTTACCAGGTATAGGAACATTTGATCATGATGAGAGATGACCAAGTGGATTATATTGATGCCTCTTGTTATCCAGTTGTTGATGTTACCAATTTGATGATGTTTCCTAGTTGATGATGTTATCCAGTTGATGATTTTATCCAGTTGATGTTGTTGCCCGGTTGATGATGTTATCTAGTGGATGCTGCTACTTAGTTGATGTTGACATCCAGTAACATGTCAAAGATAAATAATATCCTTCTTGTTAGGAGGGAGTTTTAAAATATTATTAGTAGCGCAAAGTATTACACTCACACTGAACAAGAATAAAATATATTTATTATTGGTCAGATCAATCCCCTTTTGTGGATTGATCATGTCGAACATGTAATTGACCAAATCCCCTTTTGCAGATTGGTCAAACCCTAGTGGTAATAGGCTAAATGAGGGAGAAGTCGGCCCGACCATAATATATTAAAGTGGTTATAACCACCAGTGAGAATTCATCCTAGCCAATGAAAAGACACCCCAATTCACACAGTGATAGGGTTGTATAAATAGAGAGGCTAGCACCCAGACACACACACTCACTTGTTCATCAGGCACAAGTTTGGAGCTGCAGTTGGAAAGAAGGAAGAGAGAGAGGCATCTCTAGGAGAGGAAGTTACGTATTTCTTGGTTCCTTGTCTTTAGCATTGTATTGGCTATCTATATTAAGGAAGTTTCATTGTATTGGCTATCTATATTAAGGAAGTTTTGCTGGGTTTTCTTCCCCTTGAGGGTTTCCCAGGATAAATGCTTGTGTACTCTTGTGATTGTGTTTCTCTCAGTGATCCTATCTATGCTATTGTTATCTAGTAAATTGAAATTAACCTAATAATAGCAGAAACTTTAACAAGGTGGTCTTTACATACTTCCCCATGGTGCAACCCTTGCACTAATCTAACTGAGCAAGTGTTCGCATTGGAAGTCCAATAGATATTTTCTGCATGATTTTCAAGGCTCCATGATGAAGATGACCCAATCGCCTATGCCATAATTCGCCCTCATCCCGACTCACCACTTTTTCTTCCTTGCCCATAATGGAAGCACAACCATCTACCTCTATATTGTAGAGATTCTTAATTCAAATCCCTATCTTCTTGACTTGACCCATTGTTTTATGTCGTAGGAAAGATTTTCCATTGCTGAAAACAACGTCATAGCCTCTGTCCTCCAACATTGCGACTGAGACCAAGTTTTTCTTTAGACTTGGAACATGCATAACATCTTTCAATTGAAATGGTTTACCTGACTCTCTTTGAAAGGTAATGGTACCAATTCTAGTCACATTGTATCATCCATCTTCGCCCATATCTATATGCATTTTGAGATCTTTCTCCTCCAAGTCACTGAAAAGATCCTTATCTCCAGTCATGTGGAAGGGAGAGCCACTATCCAAATACCACACCGATCCCAATGCACTTGATGCCATGCATGCGATCAAGGAGAAGTCAAGTTCAAATTACGAGGCAAGGGCCTCACCAGCTGCAGCTCCAACAACCTTCTTGTTCTTCTTCTTCTTTCGCGGACCGTTAGTTGCGAGATGCCCATGTTCGTGGCAGTAAAAACACTTCACTTTGGACATATCCATCTTCTTGCCTTTAGACTCGGATTTTGAATGGAATTTATTCCCCTTCCATTTCCTTGCCTTTCCATCCAAAGAACAATCCTCTTCATCATCATTCTTTGATGAAGAGCCATCTTTGGTGTTCCTCCTGAACTCCTCCTACACTAGATTTGACCATAGTCGTTCCCAATCTGGCAATTTTTCCCTTCCATTGACAGAGTCTTGATAACTATGCCAACTCTTGGGAAGTCCTAGGAGATCCAAGCTCACTAAATCATCATCAACGACTATTATTCCCACACTCCCCATCTCATCCCAACATTGGACAAACTTTGTGAGATAGTTTGGAATGGATTCGCCCTTCTCCATCTTGATCTTCCTGAGTTTATCTTTGAGCACCAATTTCCTATGGTCGCTGCTGTTTTGGAATAGATCCATCAAAGTCTTCCACATTGCATATGGTGTGACTTTCCTATGGAGGCTTGAGACAATTCTTTCTCATACTCCCTCCAACAGGATCCTTCTCGTCTTTGCCACTTTCTTTTTCCATGCATCAAGATTTGCAACGTCTACAACATCTGGCTTAGGAACATCTTTGTCAATGAATTCCTTCAAGCCATTGTCTTCAAGTACTGCCTCCATCCTGTCCTTCTAAGAAATGTAGTTTTAGCTTCCCTCGAGTGCATACTCTAACCTCAATCCATTGAAATCCATTTCGATCTTGAATCAGTTGTGGCACCAAGAAAGTCTTTCTGCAAATTTGAATTCTATCCAATCACAAACTCAGCTTTTGCAATCTTTTGCGCTCTGATACCATGTAGAAATTTTAATAAAAATTATGTATTTCCTGGATTCTCTTGATATAAAAATTATATGCCACTTTTAAATACATAATCGCTTCTACTAAAATTCTTGCGGAATTTAAAACACAATCGCCAATTGCAATATCAAGAAGAAAGACCAATCACACATAACACAAATGTTTTTACTGGGAAAACATAAAGCTAAAAACCCCACTATCATATATTATGTATATATCATGGATCATGAAACAATATCATACAAAAATCTAATCCAAGAGCTCTCAGTACAATATACAATCATCTCACACTGTCATACAAAAATTGGCAAATGCATGTGCCAATTTACTTGTTATCAGAGCACTATGTCACTAATATCACAACTCATAGTCAAACCGTCCCTTTCACCTGTTATCGCATCTGGATCTCCATTGGATTTGACATGCATGTAGTTAACAGTGGTAAATATTCAGTTGCATGTGAGATCACTGATTGTGAATTAATTAATAATTAATTCACTGATCTCTCACTAGTGTAAGTTCAGTTACAACTAGTACAACTGAGCTTAACTCACTTAACTGAGTTAAACTACTTTACAACTCACATAAATACACATATAACTCTGTTACAACTTTGAATCACTCAATTACAACTAATTCGACTTGCATGCCCCACCAATCAACCTTTGAACTCGAATTTCCTATAGCTAACTGATTTTCCACTTCAGTTAACTATTTCCAAGTGCTCATTGAGAATACATTAATATTTATTGTCCAACTATTATTAAGGGATAATAATAGTCGACATACATCTATAAATATAATTCACTCACCATCTATAAATAGACATCATCTATAAATACAATTTGCTCATCATCTAAAAATAGACTTCCACCTAAAAATAGCATGAGGCTCCATCCTAGTGTAGGTGCATAATTTTCACTAGGATCTTCTTGTTGAATCTCAGTAGAAAAGAGGTGAGTAAACTTGTCAGTTACTTTTATATTTTTATTGAGTTGATTAAAGATGAAAAATCCATACAAGAACTACAAAATTTGGTCAGATAGTATGAGATAGGAAGGGTAGATCCTTTTCTTAATAAAGCAGTACATCAACTATCCAATAAGAGAAGGACAAATAAAGAACTACACCTTAATGCTCAGATTGGAGAGTACGATATAGACTATCTGGTCCTTGAATTAGGGTCAGAGGTCAATGTCATGACGAAGAAGACCTGAGAATTGATGGGAAAACCTAAGTTGATCTATTCCCCTATCAGGCTTAGGATGGCTAATCAGTAGACTGTAAGCCCCTTTGGAAGACTGGAGCGTGTCCCTATGCACATTGACGGAGTAAGGACATTTGCATACTTTGAGGTGATTGAGATAGTTGATGATATTTGTCCCTACCCTGTGCTATTAGGAATCGATTGGGCTTTCAATAATTCCACTGTGGTTGATTTAAAGAAAATAAGAATGACAATTGAATGAGATGGCCTTTGGGTCATTGCACCTTTGGATCCCAATGAATTTCAAAGATACATAGAACCCATCAGAGAAGGAGACTACACATATGAACTAGAAAACATATACAAATTAACAACCAAACAACATGACTACATTAATCCTACAGAAGATGGGAATTTGAGATGGTGAAGTGACAATGCATGCTCATCAGATTTAGAAGAAGCACTAGAGAACTGGCAAAACAAAATGTACGAAGTATCTACAAGGAGATGTGTTAGATTAACGAGAGAAGTTTGCTGGATTGACACAACAATAAGTAACTTGCCCACATTTGATGGTCTAAATCACTTAGGAGCATTCTTAGTGAACTTTGAAGAAATTGTACCAACATGAAAAATATTGTTGGCAATGGACGAGGCCCTGAAATCAACTCCAGCGAGATGGTGGGGGACACACAAAAACAATATTACAGACTGGTTACAATGCCACACTTTGATGACAACGTGATTTTCAGAGCAAGTAGAAGGCTGCAAAGTTAGGTACACAGGTCGAAGCTGTCTGAAGGACCATGTGCGAAGTTGCGAGGAAGCCTGGAGCAACATTCCTCAAGAAAAATGGGTACACAAATTCATTAACACACTGGACACAACCCCGATCAATTGGTAGCTACAAGCAAAACTGCGCCTCATCACTGCAGATTGGGAAGGTATGACCCAGAAGTTTGTAACTACCTTTTTTTTGAAAGCCAATATCCTACAATAGATCAAGAATTACAATTTGTAAGACATAAAGTGTTTGAGGAGGCACCTAACCTCCATTTGGAGTAAGAAGAAGATGAATGGACTGCACCTCTTCAAAAGTTGCAAGGATATTACAATATCAATGCAGTTGAAGACAATGATCATAGGAATGTGAACATCACAGAAACAAAAGGCCAAAGAAATGTAGAAGGAACAAGAATAGAACTACCTTTTGTTGGAAAACCAACTAAAAAAAAATAAAAATCAGCATTAGAACAGAACAGACACCAAAGCTTGCAAATGTTGGAGATTATTGGGATGCTGCCACCATTGACAAGATCACAAAATTACTACATGAGTATCAGGACTTGTTTCCAACCAAGTTAACTGATATGAAGGGAATTAAAGGACCCATGGGAGAGATGAGGATCCCTTTGAGACTAGATGAAAAGCCAGTCAAACAGAGACCCTACAGATTGAAACATAAATATAAGGGGAAAGTGAAGATTGAACTTGACAGAATGATGGAAGCAGGAATCATATAACTTGTTGAAGATTTAGAGTGGATTAGCCCTATGGTGGTACAAGATAAGAAGACGGGACAAATCAAGATCTGTGTAGATCTTAGGAAGCTGAATGATGTCTGTTTTCATTACCCATTCCCTACGCCATTCACTGACGCAGTATTAGACAATGTAGGAGGACATGAGGTATATTATTTTACAAATGGATTTTCAGGATACCATCAGATCCGGATTGCCAAGGAAGATCACAACAAGACCACATTTGCAACAGAATGGGGATCCTACCAGTTTACAGTGATGCCATTTGGATTGAATAATGCACCCACCATCTTTTCCAGGGTGGTGGTCGAAGAATTCAAGGAGTTTTTACATAAATTTCTATAAGCATATTTTGATGATTGGACTATTTTTCAACATTTTGAAAAATCATATTGAATGTTTAAGACTAATGTTGGATAAGTTCAGGCCGTGTCGGATTTCCTTGAATCTAAATAAGTGCATATTCTTTTCACCCTTCGGAGTGTTGTTGGGCCATATTGTGTGTAAGAAGGGATTGTTGGTAGATCCATCCAAGATTTCCATTATAGTCGATATACCCCCTCCTACTTCAGTCAAACAGTTGCACACTGCGCTGGGACATACTGGATACTACAGGAAGTTCATTAAGGGATATGCACAGATCACAACACCCATGGAGAAGATTTTAAAGAAAGGTTGTCAGTTTCATTGGATAGAAGAATGACAGTAGAGCTTCGACACACTAAAACAGAAAATGGTTACTGCGCCCATTCTGGTTTTCCCAGATTGGAGTAAGGAATTTCACGTGCATGTCGATGCATCTTCTATCGCATTAGGATCAGTGTTAGCACAACCGGAAGGTGGAGAGATTGACCACCCGTTAGCCTTTTCTAGCAGGAATCTATCAACAACTAAGATTAATTACACCACCACTGAGAGAGAAGAATTAACCATGGTGTATGCGTTGTAGAAGTTCTGCCACTACTTGTTGGGAGGACATTTTAAGATGTTTACTAATCATTCCGCGCTTAAATACTTATTAAAAAAGACAGTGTCTGGGGGAAGAATATTGATCTGAAAATAGGGGGTTGAATTGTTTTGCTATGAAAGCACCCTCTACTTCATTAAAATAAACTTCAAGACCTTGCTCAATGTCTTAGTTGTGCAAGAGGATTTATGTCAAGTTTATGATTTTCTTATGTGTTTATGTGTGAGGTTATTTAAAGGTTAAATGTTGTTTAAATAAATACAACGACAACATAAAATGAAGCAAAATATAACCAGAAACTCACAACAATAACCACATGATAAAGGAGTTCATCCCCAACTGGGCTACATCTCCTTGAGCCTCCATCAATGGACTAGGCTCTCTGGGATTAGTTTGTCAAAGATTCTTTTACAATATTCTTCTCAACTCAAATGGATTTAATTATTGTACCATTGGGTTCATAATACATAAAAACCCCAAAAATGACTATTAGATCTCTGAAAACGGACCATGGCTCATTCGGGCATGACCTCTTCTACATGTGGTCTTGAGATTCCCTGAGATTCCTTGTGGAAACAACACCTATAAAAGTCCTCAAATTCCTATGAAACCCATCCCAATGTGTTCATATCATAACAATTAGTCAAAAATGACTATTCAGTCACAAAAAATAGACTTGGGCTCATCTGAGCATGAGCTCCTTCAATGGTGTCCCTAAGCTCCCTAGAGCTCCCTGAAACTTCAAAGTAGAAAAAACTGCAATAGAGGTCTCCAAATTCCTTAGAAAACTATGCCATTGGATTCAAAACATCCAAAAACCCCTAGCTGGACTTTTTCGGCACCTCATTTGGCCAAAAAATGAAGAAGTTAGGCCTCCTGCCATTTTCCTCCTTCAAGCTTGTTGTCTCTGGTTCGCCAATTCGCACCTCCTGTGTGAGTAAATCGGCTTCTGGGCATTTCCTGTGCCTAAACCCAGCACATGCGTGCCTCTCCACAAAATGTTCCAAATTTTCGTATCGTTAGAAGAATTAGGGCCCCCAAAGGCGGAGGTGTTGGGCGCATGGGGGGCCATGTGGCCACGTCCCAGCGCATAAAAAKGGCTCCGTTACAAGGTTAATTGTGGGTGTGACACGTGTTGGGCGTGTGTGGTTAACCATTTGAAAACCTRCTTTGGACTCCCACACAATACTGTGTGGTGGTCACATGTCATGCTCGTATGGTATAAACGGGGGTTGGGGCTAAGCCCCAGCCCAGACCCCACTCCAAACTATAACAAAGTGCAAGTTTAAATAAAATGCACAACATGTGGGCGCGTTGGCAGACCAAACTTTGCCAAAGCTTTGCATTGTGGGGGGAGGTTCGGGGTTCGATCCCCATGAACTCCATAAAATTTTAACATACCAAATCTAGGGTGCCACGTGGCAGCCTGCACCTGGGCCACATGGCACCACTCTATTGACCAATGAAATGCCAACTATATGCCACTTGTTGAAACCCCATTTGTCCACGTGTCTTACAACTGTCTGCCAAATCAGGGCTTTCCACATCACCATCATGCCATGTCACCATCATGCTATGTCAGTTGTACAACCTATCCATGTCCGCTGTACGGACTCTGCAGACTGTATAGTCAACATTTTTTTTGCATGTTTGGAAAATCGAACAGAACGAGATATCTCTCTCATTCGATGTCTGTTTGACCCCGTTCGAAGTGCATTGGGTTCATGAAGACGAGGCCTACACACTCGTCCATTTTGAAGCGATTTCAAACACTTTTATGTTTGGGCTAAAATTTGACCCCTGGTCCAGATTCTGATCAAATATGCAGATGGCTTCTGCTATTTCAAGAATATGATTTTGAGATCGTGGTTAAGCCAGGAAGAATGAACAAAGGTCCTGACCACTTTTCGAGGTTGGAACATGGATTCACTGCCAGATGCACAGTTGTTGTCCATTAGGAAGGTTGATGATCACTTCGTGGAGATAGTCCAGTTCTTGTCAACAGGAATGACACCTAGTGACTATAAAATTATTCAGAAGAAACAGTTGGTAGTGTGCACTGTAGACTTTTCACTCATAGCTGGACAACTATACAAGATGGGACCTGATGAGATATTGAGGAGGTGTGTTATGGAAGCAAAAAGACCATTGATCCTCACAGAAGCACATGAAGGCATCGTAGGAGGACACTACGCAGGGAAAGCAACAACGCAAAAGATTCTTAGGGCTGGCCTTTGGTGGCCTATTCTACACAAAGATGCTAAGGAATACTATAAGGCCTATGATGTATGCTAAAGAGTTGGGAAACCATCCAGAAGAGATGAAATTCCTTTAGCACTGTAGCTGACCCTACAAGCATTTGAGAAATGGGCCATTGACTTCGTTGGACCTATAAACCCACCAAGCAAGCGCACAGGAGCTAGATACATAATCACTTCGATGGAGTATTTGACCAGATGGGCTGAAGCAAGAGAATTTAAGGAATGTAGTGAAACTATAGTTGTGTGCTTCATATTTGATGATATCATAACCATGTTTGGATGCCCAAAAATACTTATGAGTGATCAAGGCACACATTTTATTAACAAGACTATTGAAGCCTTGAATCAGGAATTTGAAGTTCGCCATCAGAAGAGCATGCCCTATCATCCACAATAAAATGGTATAGTTGAAGCATTCAATAATATCTTGGAGACAATGCTGACAAAGATATGCAACGTGAATAGGGATGAATGGGATTTGAGAGTACCAACAGTATTATGGGCCTATAGAACCACTTGCAAGAAACTGACCATGAAGACCCCCTTTAAATTGGTCTATGGTCTAGAAGCAGTTGTACCCATGGAATATTTGGTTCCTAGTCTGAGAATTGTAGCCTTTACAGATATGGATGACACTGGCGTTGTGCAAGAGCGGCTTGCGTAGTTGGTTCAAATTGGAAGAAGACAGATTTATTGTGGGATTACACCAACAGGTTCAGAAAGAAAGAGAAAAGGCCTACCATGACAGACACATCAAGAAGAAAGATTTCAAGCAAGGAGATCTGGTATTGGTATATGATAGTAAGTTCATGAAGCATCCAGGGAAGTTCAGAACACATTAGCTTGGGCCATATCAGGTTTCCTATGTTACAGATGGAGGAGCTGCACAATTGAAGACTTTGACTGGAGAATGGAAGGAAGGTTTGGTGAACAAAATTCGGTTGAAATTGTATTATGAAGACCACCTGTCTCACAAATCTCAGTAAAAGCATAAGGATAAGGTTCTAGGTACCAAGTGCAGTTGAAACTGGGTACCAGACACAAAAAATCCAGTCTCCACATAGAAGGGAGGGACAAAGCAAAAAGCACAAGCTTCCCTACATAGTCTGAAGTAGAAATGAAACATAAATTTGAGACCTGAAGTGCCTCGAGACGAGTCATAGGTGAGTGTTGGGGGCCTGTTGGCCCTTGGTTATGGAAGCAAGTGAATATTAAGGGAGAAAAGGCAAAATACAAACTGTGCGGAAGAAAAAATGACTGATACTGGGTTGAAGTGAGCAAAAAAGTAGAAAAGACAGAGAAGAGTAAGAGAAAGCAAGCCATTGGACTAGGAGATCAAGGATGACAGATCAGAAAGGAAGAGGGATCATGGACAAACCAACAAGTGAAAGAATATGTTAACAAATGATTTGAAGCACCTCACGTGAAGGAAGGAAAGACATGCTGGTGAAGCCCTGAAAATGAGGGTCAAGTTGACCTAGGGTTTTATACACCTAGGGTTTTGGTATCTAGGGTTTTGACACTTAGGTTTCAACCTAAGGGTGTCCAAGAGATATTGTAATGTATAAATAAAGGTCTAAAGTACCTGGGATGGGTTAGTGCTAAGTTGGTTGAGAGTTCATTGTTATTATGTGATTGAGTGGGTACTATTGTTTGAGAGATAAGTGTTGAGTGCGAGGGCCTTCTGGTATTGTAGGACCTTCAGCTGGGTGCAAAGATCAACCTTGAAGATGGGTGCACAGGGAGGGGAGAGAAAGAGAGAGAAGAAGATAAGATCTGCTAGCTAAGAGCACAGATAATAATTGCATGCTTCCATCTTAATATATCATAAAGCACAGTTCTGTGGACGTATCCCTAGGGAGAGGGTGAACCACGTATATCTTGTGTTATGTGTGATTGATGCTGTGTTCTCTGTCATTTGATATGATGCTATTGTGATATTGTATTAGATCTAAAATATAACTTGTGCAGTAGGCTTAATGAAGATAAATAATAACTAGGTGACTGTGTGTTGTTGTTGTGAATCCACTCTACATTTCCTCTGGTTGTAGACACCTATGTCCTGCAATCCCCTATAGCTACTTCGGGTGAGACTTCATCTACTTCGCAGGTGTTTCCAAAAGGGATAGTAGTTAGGGATTGTTGGTGCATTGTTAGAGATGAACCCTGGGTCTTCCCCTGTCCCAACACTCCTCCTACATAACCTCCTCATGTTCCCATGAGGAATCCAAGTACCTTTACAATGTCAATGGATTTGTTCCTAAGAACCTTGACTTTCACATCCAAGATGTGCACTGGCTCCACCCAAAAGTCCCCTTCATGTTCCACCTAGATCACAGTCCAATCAATCACATGGTTATGATCAAGTACATCTTCAATAAAGATGCATGAAATAGATTATGAATTCTCATGGATGTAGGAAATGCAAGAATGTATGCAACTGGGCTTATTCTCTTTAGAAATTCAAATGGCTCACATCTAGCTACCAACTTTGGGAAACTTCCCAATTTCAGCAAGCTCCTTTTATCCTTTAATTCTCACCCACTTTTAATTCCATGTGTTCTCTTCCTTTGTCAACATAGCTCTTTTTCCTGTCATGTGAAACCTTTAAATTTTACCTGATCTTTACCATCTTCTCTTCCATTTCCCTTAGCAATTTTGGCCCAATGATGACTCTATCTGTTGGGTTATCCCAGTTCATTGGCATGTTGCACTTTCTACCATACAAGGCTTCAAATGGTCTCATATTCAATTACGATTGATACCCACTGTTTTATGTGAAATCAACTAGATGAAGGTAGTACTCCCACCTGGAAGGATTTTCCATTACATATATTCTCAACATATATTCAATTATCTAGTTGATCATCTATGTTTTCCTATCTTACTCTAGATGATATGATATGCCGAAATTCATATTAGTCCCAACTCCCTTAAATGACCCCTTCCAAAAATTGGGAGTGAACTTGCGATCTTTGTCTCGCACAATTTTCTTAGGCACCCCATGTAGCCTGGAAAATTATTTCATATAAATATATGCAATATTGGCTACCTTATGAGTCATCTTTATTGGAATTGAGTGTGCATCCTTTGTAATCTTGTCCACCACTACCAAGATGGAATCATGTTGTCTTGATGTTCTAGAAAATTTGGTGATGAAATCTATGGTAACAACCTCCCATTTCCATTCAAGGATGCAAAATGGTTGTAGCAACTATGTTGGATGTATATGCTCCATATTCACCTTCTAACATTCCATACATCTGGATATGTAATCAACCATGTCTTTCTTCATTCCAGGCCAAAAATATTGGCATCTTACAATTGCAATTATCTTTTGGTACCCAAGATGTCCAGTGTATGGTACATTGTGCATCTCTTTCATCATTATAATTCTTAACTCTTGAGTATTATGAACACAAAATGTGTCCCTGAACAAGGGGATTTCATCGCCTTTTAGCCTATAGTCTTTAAATTTCAATGGCACATTACTTTTTTGTAAGCCATCTTTAACTTGTCCATAATACTGGTCTAATTCTACCGCTTCCAAAATTCTTCTATTTAAATTTGAACAATACATGCTAATGACCATAGCATGTGATGAGGAGAATATTTCACCTATTTTTGACATCCTAATGTCACTTTCGACCCTTTTATTAATGCCATGTTTTCCTTCCTTATTAAAAAACAATGCCATTTTCATATCTTTATTCCATACTAGCTCAAAGGTAATTATGGTTTGACATTTACTCTCTTTTGTTTTATTTCATGGTTGATTTAGGATGGGTAGAGATTACTTGTGTTGTTAGAGTGAATCTATATGCACCCATAATTTTGATTTCAATAAAGTTTTTAACCTCACCTATAAAGTGCATCGGCATTCTCCAGGTCATTGCAAGGGTCATGGAATGGGATAGCTGAGCATTTTTCACATGTCCTTGAAGGGCATATTTGATAAAAAAAAATAGGGAAAATTTTATTCGATTGGCACCTTTGCAATTACTACAAGATTCCATCATAATGGCCTCCATGTATCTGATCAAGGAACTAGCATCTCCTAGCATTGAACATGCTCTCCCTTGCAATGCCATATCGAGACAATCCAATTCTTCAAGGTACTAGACAAACAACAAATCATTTTGGTATATGCTTGTTCATTGCATGAAAGCCATTCATGGATCGTGGCACCTTGTTTTTTCTTGTACTAATAAATTGTAAACCCCAAACTCGAGGGTTCCTTCCATTCTATTTTGGGAAGAGAAAGATGTTATGTTCATGTATAAATATTGATTTACCCTCTCTCTTGAGGAAGAACATATATTATAAGTGTGTGTGAGTATTATTTCTCTATAATTGCTTCCTATGTTACATATATATCAATGTAAATATTGCTCATGTGCATTATTGTGAGTTAAGGTTTTTCTAGTGGTCCTGTAGCTAGCACACAAGTTGATCCTGGGGGGGCACTCAAGGTACGATGCTATGCCAATAAATACATGTACAAAATTTTCATTTTGACAATGTGTTATTTCGATTTGGTATTCATTTATTTTGCAAGTTGTTCAGTTTGATTCCTATAGATTACATTTGTTGTAGAACTAGTGTGCTACAAAATTAGATTTATTCTTGGGTTCAAGCTTAATATATTAGAGCTAAAAATTTCAAAAGCATAATTTCTAATTCTTAATCATTTTGGCATAAATGGTGCCATTGATTAAGCATTGAATCTAAGAATTAATAGGAGTTTTCTTAAGCTTTTGGATGTTAAATTAGATTTGAATTAGTGTAGATTTATTTTTCATTTTTATTTATTGTAAACTTAGAATTAGTTATTACATCATATCATATCAATTAACATAGACCCTTGACCTATGTATACTGCAAACAATGCCTCACAAGCTTACTTGACCCCAAGTTGACAATTAGATGACCCAGTGATTTGAACTTGCCACCAAATTTAGGAGGGTAAACCAAAACACTGTCATTTTTGGCACAAATTTCATGGAGGAACTAAGAGGACTAGGATCTCTATTTTACATTGATTATAGGAAAATTCATCGAATCATAGGAAACCTCGAGGCATTGTCGACTACCATTTTGATAACCTTTTCCCAAGGTATCATAGGACACATTATAATACATGAATAGAGGAACCAATAACGTTCAAGGACGTGGCGTAGGAGGAACCACTCACAAAAATATTGAAGGTAAATCTGGAGGATGAGGAACCCAATGTAGGGTCCTAATAGAGAAAATATCCTCTAATATCCTAGATAGAACCTCTAGTATTTATTGTACAACTAATGCAGTTATAGACTCTTCTGTTTTTGAAACTCCCAATCCCAAATAGCAAAGTGACTGAAGGAATCCTATTGAGGATCCTGAATGCTCGGTTGAATCAAGTGGATCCTTATCATTCTGGAGGACTAAGATCCTCTCCATGGGATACAAAGTGGAAGCACCAAAACAAAAATAGCACGTCACATTTTAGTTTCCTATCCAGGACTCAGATGGAATGACTCAAATGAAAAACATTCCACCCTCTACCTTGCTCTATTTCCAAGGCATGGATAATGAGGATCAAGATACCTTTCTTTTTGAATTTGATTTTTTATGTCGAAGTTATTGTTGTAGGAAAATCTCCCTGCAGACAGGTAGATCGCCTCAAAGAGCTAGACTCTTAACTCTAAGACAGAAAGTACTTAACGTGGACACTGACTGCCTTTCAAATCTATACAGACTAATGCATGAGAAGGAAGGAGAATAGAATTACCTCTTTATCGATGTTTGTCCCTGCACGCTCCAAATCGAGCTCCAAACTCTAGCTCCTCGCTGAGTCATGTAGACAAACAAAGTATGACCACTTCCTACTCTATTGATATTAGCTTGAAAACAGATCTATCTATCAATGATAAGTTCATGTAAGATCAGACACAAACTAGAAAGAAACAGGCCAAGCAAATTCTATTAATGAGGACAAAACATTGCTTACAACAATAGATGAATTGCAACATATCCAAGTCCTCCTTGTCTACCCCTTTCTCAAAAGATCCACGATCCGAATGATGATAGCTTTGCTGATTGCTCCCTATGAGATCATAGGTCTCTTGCTTCCAAAATATCTCTGTTCCAGCACCACTTATGAGATCATAAGTTTGGTGTGATTCTCTCTTTCCAGTCCCCTTTCACCATTAGAAAGCTTGTTTATATAGCCTTGGAGGGAGGCTTTAACAATCTTGAGATATCCTTGGGAAGTTGAGGATTTGCCTCCTTGAGTTGGTCCTTTAAGATCATGGATGGATAAGGTGAATCAAGCTGCCTTCCAAGAATGAAAGGATCACTGTTGTCCTTTCAACTTAACTGCTGCCCATAATAGGTAGCACTCCCTCAAAGGACCATCCAAATCATTGTAGCTCCCATTATAGGCTTTAGGTAGCGCTCTCTCAAAATGGCCTTCCTCAAGGCCGGGATGCTATAGCGGCTCCCGAACTGATGTAAGGGGCCTTGCGTCTAAGAGGAGGTATGGGGAAAAACCTCAGCCTTCAGTTTTTGGGTGCTTTGAGATGGAAAAAGGTTCATGAGCCTAGCGACTCATTTTCTCTTTTAATAAATGTTTGAGGTGTTTCAAGTGTCCTCCTCATAGGCACGACACCTGCGACACTTGTGATCAAAGTGAAACACTTGCGACCTTTGTAATGTGACACTAGAGCTTACTATCAAAGTGAAATTATTTTTGATGTGTATCAGTTATTTAAAGTATGAAGTTAGAAGACAAGGCCCGATAAGCTGAAATGCATTTCCTTTCCTCCATTCCGTCCATCCAGTCCACTCCATCCATTCCATCCTTTCCTTCTGATCCATTCCATCCATTCCTCCATCCATTCCATCCATCCATCCATTTCCTTTCCTCATCCATTCCATTCTTTCCTTCCTTCCATCTCCTTCCATCAAATCTTTCCGTCCTTCATTCCTCCCTTCCTTCCATCCTTCCATCCATTCCTTCCTTCCATTCCTTCCTCCTTCCTCCTTCCGTCCATCCATCCATTCCTTCCTTCCTCCATTCCATTCCATCCATTTCCTTCTTTCCTTCCATTCCTTCCTCCATCCTTCCATCAGATCGGCTCTTCCTCCATCCAGATCCATCCACCATTCCTCCATCCATCCATCCATTCCATCCATTCCATCCATTCCGTCCATCCATTCCGTCCATTTCCATTTCCTTCCTTCCATTCCTCCTCCGGTCAGTCCTTCCGTCCATGTCCATCCGTCCGATCGGTCTTTCCGTCCGTTTCATTCCATTCAGTCCTCCGTCCATGTCCATCCGTCCATTCCGGTGAGATGTCCATCCAGATCGTCCATTCCATCCTTCCATCCATCCATCCGTCCGTCCATCCATCCTTCCTGTCCATTCCATTCCGTCTTCCATTCCGTCCATCCACCTCCTCCATCCATTCCATTTCCTTTCCTCCATCCATCCATCCGTCCATTCCATTCCATTCCATTCCATTCCACTTTCTTTTCCATTCCATCCGTCCTCCATCCGTCCATCCGCCATCCTTCCATTCCGTCCATTCCATCCGTCCATTCTCCATTCCATCCATCCATTCCTGTTTCCTTCCTTTCCATCCGCTCCATCCATCCCATCTCTCCGTCCATTCCATCCTTTCGGGCTCCATCCATTCCATCCATTCCATTCATTCCTCCATCCATTCCATCCATTCCACCGCCATCCATCCTTCCATTCCATCCGCTCCATTTCCGTCCATTCCTTTCCATTCCATTCCATCCGGCTCCTTCCTTCGTCCATTCCATCCATTCCATCCATTCCATCCATTCCATTCGTCCATCCATTCCATCCTCCGGCTCCTTTCCATCCATTCCTTCGTCCATTCCTCCATTCCATCCATTCCTCGGCTCGGTCAGATCTCCGTCCATTCCATCCATCCATTCCATTTGTCCACCATTGTCCTTATCCACTCCCTCCTTTCCATCCATCCTTTCCTTCCTTCCATCCATTCCTTTCCATTCCATTCCTTCCATCCATCCGTCCTCATCCATCCAGTCCTCATCCACTGTCCTTTCCGTCCTTCAGTCCTTCCTTCCTTCCATTCCTCCTTCCTCCGTCCATTCCGGGCTCCATTTCCTCCATCCATTCCATCCATTCATCCGTCCATCCATTCAAATCCTTTCCTCCGTGTCCGTCCTCAATCTCCGTCCTTTCGGCTCCTCCGTCCTTCCTTTCCGTCCATCATCCATTCCATTCCATTCCATTCCTTTCCTTCCGTCATCCGTCCATTCCGGTCCCCCTCCTCCGTCCATTCCTCCTCAGTCCATTCCTCCATCCATTCCATCCATTCCATCCATCGTCCATTGATTTGCTATTTTAGCGGATTTTCTATTTTTAGTGGGTTTCTAAATTAATCCTGGATTAAAGGGATTAGGGTTTTGAGTATCGAAATACCTAAAAACATATATATTGTATGGTGAATGGGTAAATTAATACAATGAATATTTAAAAGGTTTTCCCGTTTAAAGGGTTTAGATATAAATCTTGTACTATGTGTATGGAGTCATTGATTAATTTCATTTTTGCTTAAGAATTCATATTTATTGATTTACTTCATAGGTTTTAAAACTTACATGTGGTTTCAAAGCACATTTTTTTCTTCAGAGGGACGCCTTTTTTGCCGAGGGTTTGGCTCGGTCTTGATATATCATGTTTATCTTGAGTGCAGCTGATAAACTGGGTTTAGTGGGAGGGCCTTTTTATTGGTTATTTGAGTGTATAAGAGGAATGGTGGCTCTTCTAGAATCAAGATAGAGAAGTTCAATGGTAAAAAAAATTGAGCTATGGAAGCTCAAGATGGAGACCCTTCTTGTAGACAAAGAACAAATGATCATTGTGGATCTTGGTACAACCTCTTTGAGTACCCACATCCTACTGGTACACAATCGACTAGTACACAACCTACTAGTACACAGAAAGGCTAGTACAACACCTATTGGTATGCTGAAGGAATATCGGGAGAAGTTGGACAAAAGAACAAGGAATACTATTAGAATAAATATTGATTGTTATTATTGAATGTCTCGAGGAGGAATGCTACAATAGCAGGAAGTATGGGATAAGTTAGAATTTTTGTCAATCAAAGTCCACAGTAAACAAGTTTTCTTGAGGAAATAATTTGTATAATCTTAGAATGGAAGATGGAAGTTACGTGATAGAACATCTAAATGCCTTTAATACTCTTGTAGAATCTTGTCTCATTAATGTGTTGCCGGAAAGAGAAGATAAGTACTGTTACTTTGTTATGTTCTTTTCGGACTCTTGGGACCATGGTTGTAGCAATTGGTGAGTACCACTCCAATCTACATTGAAGTATGAGGATGTAGTTTCATCCTGCAGAAGATATGGTGAGGAAAATCACTTGGATGAGGTCATAGCGGATGCTTTATTTGTAAGGAGTGTTACCCAAGACTTGAATGCACAGTAAGTGCTAGGGATCTAAATCAGGTAGATCTAAGTATCTAGGGGGGGGATCTAAATCAACAGGTAGATCTAAGTATCTAGGAAAATCTTTGAGGAAATGTTGGAAGTGTGGTAAAACATGGAATTATAAGAAAGATTGCAAGTCTAAGAAGGTTGATAAACCAAAGGGATCTGATAGTACCTCTTCCACAGAGGCGAAAACCTCCACTGAAGAAGGAGGTGATGTTTACTTGGAATCTATAGGTACACATGCAAACCATGATGTATGGTTGATCGACTCAGGTGCATCGTACCATATGACTCTTCATAGGGAGTGGTTCTCTGAATACAAAAAATATGATGGTGGTGATGTATTCCTAGGAGATGAATCGACAACCAAAATCATGGGACGTGGAAGGGTTAAGTTGTTGCTAAAAGATAGGAGAATTATAAATCTCCCTAGGGTTTTGCACATTCCAAAACTAGCCAGGAGCCTAATATCTATAAGCAAGTTGGACGATGCAGGAGTGGATACTGTATTGGGAAAGGGCACTTGCAATATGGTATGAGGAGAAATGGTGTTGATGAGGGGATTTTGGTGTGTAACTCTGTACACGTTGTTGGGAAGAAATTATACTAATGGGTGTAACAGTTATGTTGTCCCCGAGAAGACAAATAAAGAATACATGATCAATATTGTCCTTGGAAAGAAGACTATGTTGTGGCATCAAAGATTGGGGCATATTGGAGAAAAGGGCCTTCGAACACTACACGGTAAGGGTATGGTTGAAGGTATGTCTAATTGCACTCTGGATTTTGATTTCTGTGAACATTTCATATATGGTAAACAAAATCGAGTAAGACTCCCATATGGTGGTACAAGAGCAAAGGGGATATTAGAGTTGATACACAGTGATGTGTTTGGACCTGTGCCTATTCCATCACTAGGTAAATTTGTGTATTATGTTTCATTCATATATTATTTGTCAAGGAACACATGGATTTATTTTATTAGAAAGAAATATGAGGTATTTGATAAATTTAAAGAGTTTAAGGTTCTAGTAGAAAATCAGACAGAGAAGAAAATAAAGGTATTGAGGACAGATAATGGTGGAGAATTATGTAGAAATGAAATTGATGATTTCTATAAGAAGTGTGGTATATCAAGGCATAAGACTACTCCATACATACCTCAATAGAATGGAGTTGCAGAAAGGATGAACATGACACTGATGGAAAAAACAAGGAGCATGCTCAGCGGTGCCGAGATAGGACATGAATTATGGGCAGAGGTAGTGGGTACATCATGTTACTTGGTCAATCAATCACCCTCATCAATGTTGGATGATAAAACTCCACACAAGGTATGGACTGGAAAGAAATCCTCTCTTGAACATATTAGAGTGTTTGGTTGTGATTCTTATGTACATGTTCCAAAGGAAAATAGGAGTAAAATGGATAAAAATGTTGAAAAGTGTATCTTTATTGGTTATAAAGATGGTGTGAAAGGTTATAATCTTTGGAACCTAGAAACCAAGAAGACTGTTTATAGTCGAGATGCTGTTTTTAGAGAGGTAAAATATGTTTCCAAACATGAATTCCTACCAAGGACAGAAGAACCTGAGAAAATAGAGTTGGAGTTGGATGATGCAAAATCTGAATCATTTGAAGAAGATGAAGCAGAAGAAGAAGAACCTCATACCCCAGTATTGAGGAGATCAGTGAGGGAAAGAAGGAAACCAGAAAGGTATAGTCCACCTGGTTTTTGTTCCAAATTTGCTTTATCTATTACTGATGATGATTCCAGAACTATTAGGGAAGCAGTGAATTCAGAGGATAGTAAACTCTGGAAGAATGCCATAGTTGAAGAAATGGATTCCATGGATAAGAATATGGCATGGGATATAGTTGAGTTTCCATCTGAAAGAAAATATGTTGGTAGCGAATGGTTGTTTAAGAAGAAGTTTAATGCAGAAGGAAAAGTGGAGAAATACAAAGCTCAGTTAGTAGCAAAAGGTTATTCTCAGGTAGAGGGAATTGACTTTGGTGAGATTTTTTCTCCTGTTGCTAAGTTAACTTCTATTATATTTCTTTTGTCTATTGTTGCTGCTTTTGATATTGAAGTGGAACAGATGGATGTGAAGACAACATTCCTACATGGGGATCTAGAAGAAGAAATCGACATGAAGCACCTAGAAGGATTTGTAGTGAAGGGAAAGAAAGAGTTGGTCTGTAAGATAAATAAGTCACTATATGGTCTGAAGAAATCACATAGGATGTGGTACCAAAAGTTTGACACATACATCCTTGGATAGGGATTTGTGAGAAGCAGGGATGATCACTCTGTATATTCCAAGAAGGTTGGTAATCACTTCATTTATGTAGTATTGTATGTTGATGACATGTTGCTGGTAGGAAATAACATGGATGTTATCAAGGAGGTGAAATCGCAACTATCCTCCAAATTTGACATTAAGGATCTCGGTGCTGCTAACTTCATTTTGGGAATGGAGATTAAAAGAGATCATGAAAACAAGAAACTATGGTTGAATCAGAGAAAATATGTTGAGACGATATTGCAGAGGTTTAATATGCATGGAAGTAAACCGATCAAGGTTCCTATTGCTATAGGTGTAAAGTTATCTATAGATCAGTGTCCCAATAAACAGGAAGAAGAAGAGGACATGTCCCATGTTCTGTATGCTAGTGCAGTTGGAAGTTTGATGTATGCAATGGTATATACTAGACTGGACATTGCCCATGCAGTGGGAGTTTTGAGCAGGTATATGTCAAAACCAAGGAAGGAGCATTGGACAACAATAAAGAGGGTCTTCAGGTATCTTCGTGGCGCTACCAGTTATGGATTGTGCTACCAAGGAAGACCAGGATTGGACAGAGTGGTGGACATACATGGATTTGTTGATATAGACTGGGATGGAGATATGGATCATAGAAGATATACAAGTGGGTATGTGTTTAACCTATTTGGAGGAGCAATCATTTGGATGAGAAAAATACAGTCTATAGTGGCACTCTCAACTACAAAAGCTGAATACATGGCAACCACTCATGCAAGCAAGGAAGCAATATGGTTACAAAGATTTTGTTCAGGTATTGCGTTGGTACAACAAGAAGTAAGATTAGATTGTGACATTCAAAGTGAAATATTCCTGGCAAAGAACCCAACTTATCATTCAAAGAAAAAGCATATTGATGTTCAGTATCACTTTGTGAGAGACATGGTTGAAGAAAAAAAGGTGTTGCTGGAAAAGGTTGACACTTTGAAGAATGCTGCAGATTCATTGACAAAGTCTATGAGCATAGAAAATTTCTCCTAGTGTAGAGTAACAATGGGCATTGCTTCCCTGGATTGTTGACTATATAATCCTGTGGACCCCTGGATGCAACGAAAACAACAAGTGGGAGAATGTTTATGTGTTATATTATTTCCATGTGTGTGTGTGGGCGTGTCAAATTCGACAACTGCATCTTATGATCCCTACCTAGTAGTTCTCTTTGTGTCGTGTGCACCAGGAACTTCCTAGGGGGGTACTGGGGGGGGGGAAGAGAGGTATGTCCCCCCTTGGTTACGCGCAGCGTTCGGGGCATGCCCCATAAAATATTTTGGGGCATTTTTGCTATTTTAGCGGATTTTTCTATTTTTAGCAGTTTTCTAAATTAATCTCGGATTAAGGGATTAGGGTTTTGGTATCTACGGAATACCTAAAAACATTGTA
>SNQJ01S0020278.1:53446-74570 GCA_010110895.2 Picea sitchensis
CAATGTTTGGGACATTGTGTTGAGGCCAAAAGACAAATCAATGGTTTCTTCCAAATGGATCTATAAGATCAAACATGCAGCTGATGGAAGTGTGGAAAAGTTCAAATCAATATTTGTAGCCAAAGGCCTCACTCAGAAAGAAGGATTTGACTATGAAGAGACTTTTTCTCCTGTAGCCAGGTATACCTCCATTCGAACTATTATTTCTTTAACTCCTGTTATTGGTTGGAAGCTACATCAAATGGATGTAAAAACAACATTCTTGAATGGAAAGATTGAACAAGAGGTCTTTGTGGAGCAACCAGATGGTTTTGTACTGCATAACAAAGGAAATCATGTATGCAAGCTAAGGAAGGCCTTGTATGGTCTTAAGCAAGCTCCCAGAGTTTGGTATGACAGGATTGATTGCTTTCTTAAAAGCCCGGGATTTCAGAAAAGTGATGCTGATGCAAATATGTACTTCAAGGTAAGAGGTAACCAACCTTCTATACTAATATTGTATGTTGATGATATCTTTCTAACAGGATATGAAGGGATAATAGCCTGGTATAAAATGGAGCTAACCTCAGAATTCGAGATGAAAGACTTAGGCTTGATGCATTACTTCCTAGGATTGGAAGTATGGCAAAGACAGGGCGAGATATTTCTGGCACAAGGAAAATACACAGTGGATGTACTAAAGAGGTTTGATATGATGGATTGGAAATCATGTCTACTCTGATGGTTACCAACCTGAGGAAGCTACATGATTCTGATACAGGTTCAAATTTGGTGGATCCCACCATGTATAGGCAACTGATTGGATCATTTATGTACATGGTCCACACTAGGCCAAATATATGCTATGCAGTGATTGAAATGAGTCATTTCATGACTGAAATGAGGCAGAGACACTGGGTGGAAGCAAATCACATATTGAGATATATTAGAGGGACCATTACTTATGGTCTAAGATATACATCCAGTGGTGGTTTATTTTTGCATGGGTATGCAAATGTTGACTGGGCAGGAATCCCAGTGGATCGGAAGAGTACTTCCGGATACTTCTTCACTTTAGGATCCGCTATGATCTCTTGGTCAAGCCGGAAGCAGGGATCCATTTCACATAGTACAGAAGAGGCTGAGTACATTGCAACAAGTGATCCTAGAAAGGAAGAAACATGGCTCATAAAATTGGGTTCTAGGTTGTTTGGAGACAAGCTCGAGACGACGGTGGTTCACTATGATAATCAAAGTTGCATAAAACTGACAGAGAACCTGGCATTTCATGATAGGTCAAAACATATTGACATGAGGTACCACTACATCCGATACTTGGTCCAGAGAAAAACTGTAAAGTTACAGAACATAGCCACAAGCGAGCATGTAGCTGATATCCTGACCAAGCCTCTAACCTCGAGACAATTTGTGCAGCTAAGAGGAAAGCTTGGTGTGGCTGAGAATGACTCCCTCGCTAAGAGGGAGTGTTAAATTTGGCAGCATCCACAGTCATTCTCTAATGAGAGGCCATATGGGCCACCCTGAGGCTAGCCAGGGAGATTTGGAGAATCAACCAGTCTTGTGAGGTATTGAAAAAATCCAGGGGGAATGTACAACCTCTGTGAGTCAAACCAAAATTCAGGACAAACGAGATTCTATGTGAGTCTAATGCAAAAGTCAGGGGGAATGTACAACCTCTATGAGCATAGATAGTCTAGTGAAAAAGTCAGGGGGGACATACAACCTCTGTGAGCATAGACAGACTAGTGCAAAATTCAGGGGGAACATGCAACCTCTGTGAGCCTAGTCAAACCTTGTGAGCCATGAGAAAAAGTCAAGGCATCTAGCAAAAGTTAGGTTGAATATAAAATTCCTATGAGATAGAAACAAATGATATTCCTAATATTGCAAATGATATAAATGCATTGATCTAGTGCATTGGCACGTGTAACATTATCCACCATGAAGAGAATTTCGAATTGCCTTGTAAAGAGTCAAGTTGTAACTAAAGTCTTAAGTCTAGTTCTATTTTAGAACTAAAGTGTAATGTTGAGTTGTAACTGAATTCTTAATTCTATTTCTATTTTAGAACTAAAGTGTAATGTTGAGTTGGAACTGAAGTCTTAAGTCTAGTTCTATTTTAGAACGAAAGTGTAATGTTGAGTTTCAACTGAAGTTTTAAGTCTAGTTCCATTTCATAACTAAAGTGTAATGTTGAGTTGCAATTGAAGTCTTAATTCTAGTTCTATTTTAGAACTAAAGTGTAATGTTGAGTTGCAACTAAAGTCTCAAGTCTAGTTCTATTTTAGAACTAAAGTGTATGTTGAGTTGCAACTAAAGTCTTAAGTCTAGTTCTATTTTAGAACTAAAGTGTAATGTTGAGTTGTAACTGAATTCTCAAGTCTAGTTCTATTTTCGAACTAGAGTATACTAGTCTCAAGTCTAGTTCTAAAATTCAAACTAAAGTATGAAGTTGAGTTATGATTAACTCATGCAAACAAGTTACTATTTCGAGCTTCTCCTCGTCTCCTCTTCAACCTATATAAGCTACGTAAAAAGGTATATAGGGAAAGCATCTAGGATCGAGGTGCTACGTCCAATCTCTTGGGAGTTTCATCTCATATCTTCCATTTCTCTAACTGTATTTTGATGCAGCATCCCTGATCTTGGTGAAAAATAATCTCTAAGGTACTATGCCCAATCTATGGGCTTCCAACCCATATGTGTGCCATAATGAATGAATATGCTCATACCAAGCCCATTTTTCCATCGTTCAAGGTCCCAAGTATGTGATAGTTGATGTATGAGGGTGGTGACTCACTGGATGACCCACTGCTCTCCATCACATGTGCCAAGTTCCTACAATAAAGACACAACGTCATGGGTACAATCCCAGGATGTCCCTGAAAGAACCATATCAGGGCCATCCAAAACAAACCAAAGTATAAGAGAAGGTTAGCCAAGGTTCATAAGAAACATTAGTCCTTAAAGCATGTAAAGTAAGTTTTAACTAAATATATAATCCATGTAAACAATTCATGTTAGTATCCCCTTCAATCATCACACTATCCGAGGACCCCATGTGAGTTGAAAATTTTAAGTATGATAGGGCCTTCATCCAACCCTAATAGGTGTGCCACCTAGAGAGGAAATAAAATAACCCCGGTAGAGGGATAGGCCCCGAGGGAAGTAGCAAATAAATAAACCCTTCAAGATTAAGTGTGATAGTGATATGGATTTAGGGCTTACTTCATAGATTATGGTGTCATTTAATCCATTTATATGAGTGAATTTATAGAGGGTGTGCTTTCTCTTGAGTTACCTCATTCTTAGGTGCTATTTTTTACAATCCCTCTTTATCAACCATCTTACTAGTCTGCTTTATCATATTTTCAAGTCCCCTTTTATAAGGTTTCAATCTATAACATTGCTATTTGGGACCGAAGTGAGCACTGAAAGGGTAGAGATCAAGTTTGGACTATATTTTGTTAGTCCTTTGTTATCATTCCTTTATTTCTTTAGCGTCATTTTCTTATTCTTTTAGTAGCACATGAAATCAACCTCTGGGCCTTCAACCCCTCTTCTCATGAGAGAATGGACCATGACCCATTACCAAAGTTTAGTACACTATGAGAGGCTCCAAGATGGAAAGTGTTAAGTATGGTGGGGAACATAACGTTATCCTTGTGAGGCCCCCCCAGTAGTACCCCTTTTCCATGGGTGGTGATATCATAGGACTAGGGCATAGAAGTTTACTACCAAGGTGAAACAAGGCAACTGACACAATTTCCCGAACCAATGATCCATTATCCAACTTCAACCAAATATCCTCATCTACATGCCCAATAAATTAAGCATGAAACTTTGCATGAAAGGACTAACATACCTCATGGTGATGATGGCTTACCATCTCCTGTACACTGGGTTTCTTGGATGTGATGATTCTTGGTTGACCTATAGCTACAAAAGGTGAATTAGNCATCTATCAAAATGTTGATCATCATCATGGTCAGTATCATGTTCTCCATTGTGGGCCATGAGACATGATCTCTTCTAGTTAACCCTAGGAATGGGGTAGGTAACACTCAACTCACTTAGCTCCCAAATAGACACCTTGCATGGTAGGAAGAAGAAAGAAGAAGCAAACTTGGCATTAGCCATATTATTCTCTAGATGTAGAAAGAAGCACCCTCTCTAGGAGTGTCCTTTGGACAACGTGGAGATATGCAACATCTGTGAACAAAATCATGCAATCAAATATTTCCCTTATTTTCCTGAGCTAAAGGTAGTATACAAAGGGGCTAAGGAAGAAACCGGGAAAATATGTTTTCTAGCCCAAAATCAACCATGGCCACCATGAACACCTGGTATGACACAAGACCAATATTTTGTCAAATACCAGTACCCATATATTCCATGGAAACAATGACTTTCCCATGCTCAAAACCATCCCTATAAACAGGGTTGGCAAGGGCCTACACCTTTTGGGAGCTTACCTTCTCAAAATCAACAATATTCTCCTCAACATCACTCATCACTTCAGCATCTACAACTGCATTTTCCATCTAACCAACATCCTCAAAGACCATCACAGCTACATGTCCAAGCTATATCTAACCCGAATAATGAATTAGTGCAAGTCACCTTTAATGTTGAACTACCCCCTTTTCCAACATATGTCAATTTTCTCGCATATTGCAAAGATATCCATATATGCTTGGGAAAAGTGATTCATCATTAAACTTCCCCCATTATCCAAGAACATGATGATGAGTAAATTCTTATTGATATAGATAATCAAATCATTGACCCCTCTTCGAAAACTAAAGCTACTGGTCCATATCAACCACATACAAGAGAATTAATTCAAACTCCCCTGTATCCGGAAAGACTGTGTATAGAAAAGATCCCACACAAACGAAGTTTGATTTTCTAGGGGAACATAGAAATGTGTGTTTAAATATTCCTTTGTTTCAAGCCATCAAGGATGTTTGGATCTATGCTAGGGATATCTGGGAACTTTGTTTGAGGAGACCAAGCAGGAAGAAGAAGTACCCAAAAATTGTTCATGTAATAGGGAAACTAATTGATCTAATGTTAGGTAAGGTATTTGTGGCCAAATACATGGACCTATGAAGTTTGTTTGTTATTGTTAAAATCAATAATACTTCCATTTCCAACACCTTGAAGGACTTAGGGGAAGCTATAAATGTTATGACTAAGGAAAAAAAGGAAAAAAATTAGTTTTATGGTCTACGATCAACCCCTACAATCCTTCAACTAGCATATAGATCTACGATAAATCTTGAGCGAATGCTTGAAGATATAGTTGTTTCTGTATATTTATGGGAATATCCAACTAACTTTATGGTCTTGCAACCAAAATCCGATCTAGAGGGATATCCATTAATTTTGGGTAGACCCTGGTCAGCTACTATTGACACATATATTATCTCTAGATCAGGAGATATGACCATCTCTTGTGGGAGTTCCACTAAAAATATTACCCTTTTTCTCCCTACTAAACCTTCTCCTGACTTGGAAAATTCCCCTTGGCTTGAATATAGTGATGAGGAAATTACCCAGCCTATCTTGACTCTTGACCGGGTATCAACCTTTAAAAAAATATTGAGGATGATTTTATTTGTACTTTCATTGCACGTCCTCATACAACCAACCATTCATCCCTTGAGCATATTCTGGGACAACATTCCAAGGAAACCTTCTCACTAACTGAATTGACACAACAACTAGACACAATGGTTCCTTTAGATGTTATATGTGAGAACCAAATATTATATGTCAAAATTCATCCTAGGAAGACCTTAAATATCAATGTTGAATTGTAACCCTCTCAACAAGAGAAACTTATCAATATGTTGTAGAAGCACAGTAGTTCATTCTCTTGGGACTATAATGATATGAAGGGAATCCGTCCTAAATTGTGTACTCATCGTATCTATATTAAGGAATATTCCGGACCGATCAAGAAGCCTCAATAGAGAATGAATCTTTCTCTAAATGATATAGTAAAAGAATAACTTCAAAAGCTTCTTGATGTGAATTTCATTTACCCAATGTCTAATAGTAAGTTGGTTTCACCCTTATTTTTTCCAAATAAGAGTGGTAAATGGAATGCGTGTGTTCATTATAGAGAATTAAATAAATCCACCTTGAAGTATTATTTTCCCTTTCCATTCATTGATCAAGTTCTTGACACCCTAGAAGGAAATAAGTTTTTGTTTTCTCGATGGATTTAATGGCTACAATCAAATTCGGGCCACTACTGAAGACCGAGAGAAAACCACCTTCACTTTCCCTTATGGAACTTATGCTTACCAAGTGCAACTATTTGGATTGTGTAATGCTCCAGTTACTTTCCAAAGGGTCGTCCTCGAAATATTTTCTAACTTGACCAATGAATGTGTAGAAATATACATGGACGATTTTATGGTATATGGAGATACCTTTAAGGAAGCCTGAAATAATATAGAAAAAGTATTGATTATATGTTAGGAGAAAAAATCCTCTCTTGAAAATGAGAAATTACACATGATTTGCAGTGAGGGAGTTGTGTTATGCCACCACATATCACCTGCAGGAATTCAAGTAAACCCTACCAAAATAGAATTTATTCTCAGGCTCCCAATTATAACAACCTAGAAAGATGTTTGTAGTTTCTTAGGGAATGAAATATATTATTGGAGGCTCATAGAAAAAATTACTAATATATCATATCCCCTATTTCAATTACTTACAAAAAATATGGAATTCTATTGGATTGATCAATGTCAAGCTTCATTTTAATCCTTGAAGGAGAAATTGTCTAGTGCACCAGTCTCGCAAGGACCAAATTGGTCCCTACCTTTCCATATATATACAAACTCTTAGGGTATGGATATTGGAGTTGTGATAGGGAAGAAAGAGGAACAAAAATCTTATTCCATCTACTACATTAGTAAGAATCTCACCCCTGTTGAACCAAATTATACTATAACTGAGAAATATTTTGTTGTTGTTGTACATGCCATTAACAAATTTCATCATTACATTATTGGTTACTTTGTATTTTTTCATACTAACCACTCTTCCATCCATCATCTCATGAAAAAGCATATCATTGATGGCAGAGTGACCAGATGGTTGCTTTTATTACAAGAATTTAACATTACAATCCTTGACAAGCCAAGGAGGGAAAATGTGGTTGTTGATTTCCTCTCTAGGATTACCAATGAAGGAGAATACATTCATGTGGAAGATACTTTCCCAGATGAACATTTATTTGCTTTGTCAACTAACACACATTGGTTTTCATACATATCTAACTATATGGTGTAAGAAAACTTCCACATCATTTTTCACCAAGAGAACACCAAAGATCAATCAACAAAGTGCTATGTATTCATCGATCGAGGGATACCTCTTTCACACCAGGATGGATTGTATTACCTGAAGTTGTATTCGATAGGATGAGATGCATGATATTTTGAAATATCTCCATGATGAACCTTGCATAGGATACTTCGCTAACAAAATAATTTCAAATAAATTAATACATTTAGGGTATGTACTACCCTCTTTTGGGATTCCAAGAAGTACGTCAGGGGCTATGACAAGTTTCAGAGGATGGGTTGACCAATTTGTTCTGATGAGATGCTACTCCAACCTCAAATTTTGGTGGAGCCATTTTAAAAATGTACCCTCTAATTTCTAGGGCCAATCAACCCACCATCAAGACATAAGGTGTGCATATTAGTGTGCACTGATTATGTGACCAAATGGGTCAAGGATAAAGCCTTTCCAAAGGATACTGAGGAACAAATGGATAACTTTTTGTATGAGGAATTTTTTGTTCATTTCAGAGTTCCCTGATAAATTGTTACCGTCCAAGAGACCTATTCACTTCTCAACTTTTTTTTTCCATTACTATGCATTTCAATAACAAGAATTGGATGTCTACTCCATACCACCCTCAGGAAAATGGATAGGTGGAGCTTAACAAAAAGGTTTTGGAGTCCATTTTGATCAAGAAAGTTTAGCATCATCAAAAATACTGGGATGACAAGATTCTAGAATCCCTTTGGGCTTATTGAACCACCTAGAGGAACACTACGAGGTTCACCCCCTATGAGCTCATGTATGGAAAGCATTTGGTTCTTCCTATAGAATTTGAGATCGACATTAAGAACCATGCTACAAGTGGGCCTGGATCTCTCAGAGTCCCAAAAACATTAGCTCAACCAAATCAATGAACTTGATGAAATCTGTCAAGCCACCTTGCAACAAACCAATACTCTATTCCAACAAAAAATATCCAAGTGGCATGATGGATTCATCAAGAAGAATAAGTTTAAATTAGGATAATGGGCCCTTCTTTTTGAATCAAGGTATCAATATTTCAAGGGTAAGTTCTACACTCGATGGATAGGGCCATAAAAAATCAACATTGTTTATGATAATGGCTCCATCAAGATCCATACCATCGATGAAGAAAAGACTCCATTGATGGAAAATGGTCATCGGTTTAGGCTATACCAAAATCCCAAGGCTAGAGAGGAATTTATTTAAGACTTAGTTAAGCAAGCAAATCTAGAAGTTGTAAGTTAGGTAGTTGTGCCAAATTCCTTACCCCTTTTTCAGTTCTAATTTTAGAGAGAGAGAGAGAGAGAGAGAGAGAGAGAGAGAGAGAGAGAGAGAGAGAGAGAGAAGAAACATACATATAATAAAGATATGGTAGTGAAAACCTAGTTCCGGTATCTACCATCCTTGGTGATATTAGAAAACCATTTCCTTGTTGATACCACCAAGCAGAAAATATGTGTGGTTGTGAAAACCTCCTCTAAGGTGCAATTAGATAGGTCTTTGTTTGAAAATCAAATTTCTAACGAGCAAGGCTTGAGAAAAAATAAAGAAAAAATAAAAAAAAACAGATCCACCAACTTTCTAAGGATGGACCCTATTCTTCCAAGACACAAACACTTCTTCCAACATTAGAAGGATTGTCCGACAAAGATTTAAATTTGTGTGTGTTTTTTTAAAGTGTGATATTTTTTGTAACATCCTGAGCATTATGACATATCTAAGATAAAGGAGGAAGTAAATATTTTTTATTATTTTTCCATGTTATCTTTTCTGTACCAAGCTTCATGGCATGTGCCTTTACAGGAACAATATGATAACCTTCATCTAAGGGGATAAAAGTATTCTACAGAAAGATTCAAGAACGATCTCCCTTCTTCTCCAATCATCTCTTACAACAGGGAGGTTCATTGGCATCAACATTGCATCCATACCTTTGGTTTCCTCGCAAAAATTCTAGGTTGTATCTAACACACTCTTAAATTGTTCCATGCATAGAACTTAAAATATTATTGACATACCTAATACCAAAGAGATACCTTTTGTTTTTACCTACGGAAATGACTAAATTTATAAGGTTTGTATACTTAATATCATTATTAGAACCACACTATGTCTAATTCCAAGATTCCATTTAAATTATCAGCGTAGCACCTTAAGGTTCCAAGCCATTTGGTAGAATTATGTTCATGCCATATTGTTTGGTATCATGTTTCCCAATGTCCCATGTAATTATACTGAAAAAAATATGACATGTCATTCGGTAGCATGATACTAAAGTTTTGAACTTATGAGAAGTTGAAATCCATGAACCTGACTCTAACACATGTGTCGAAATGAGTGATTTTATTACTCCAATTCAAGTTTTGATCAAACCATCAAATTCCATTTCCCTCATCCTGGGCTTTCATAAGGCCATCCACTCCTTTGTATAATCCATTACTCCATTCTACAAACTCATCCGAAACCACTCCTCTGATCTACAAACTCATTCGACCCTTAACGAAGCCCTGACTAACATTTGTGCATTAAGATGGGAGGTTTAGTGAATCAGGCCGAGCCCAAAGGAGTTGACATTATAAAATTCAACCCACATGCTATGGAAATTGTTGTGTAGGAAGGGTGGCTCTCTTTCTTTGAGAAATTTTGTGGCTCGAATGCAAAAGTCACCCTGGAATTTGCCTAGACTTTAAATATCAGGATTTGGTGCGATAACTAACGATAATCATCAATGAGGAATTCATTAGCATGGTGATAGGACTTCCCCAAGAGGGATAAAGGTGGTCCAAGAATTTCAAATTACCAAACAATAGTTGGCTTTAGTTCTTAGTAAATATGTCGCCTTTGTCAAATGTTAAGAATGGAATTCACAAAGATGCATTAACATCCCCATGGAAATAAGTCACCTTCTTCATCCAAAAGTTTATCACATGAAGAAGCATATTTAGTATGATATTTCACTATCATATGAGACTTTTGATGCACCTCAAAGATGGTAATCTCCTCAACATGCCATTTTTTCTGCTTAAATTTTTAACTAAAATGGTTACAACTGTGAGGAAATGGGAAAACCTTGAGTCAGCAATATATCATCAAGGGTTAATCAAAATTATAATCACAATGGTGTTGGACCGACTAAGTATTCCATGGGATGTGTTCTCCAAAGGGATAAGGACAAAACCTCATGATAGGTTTATTATGCTGAAGTTCCAATATGCACAAGATAATTCTCAAGCCCCTACGTCGTCCACTTCAATTCCAGTTGTAGGGTCAGCTATAGAATTGTTTCATCGCTACCAGACAAGGGAATCTAAGCGATCAAAGGCTTAAAAATAAAGGGAGGTCATGGATCCCATAAAAAATATTTTTGCATAATTAACACCCATGTCCTTCGAGCCTGAGGAAGTAGAAGACTGAAGGGTTTGGGAAGCATATTTTCTCAAAGAATATCGACCCCACAATGAAGAAGAATAAGAGGAATTAGAGTAAAAATTTGATCAAACTCTAGGTCAAGGAGAAGGGAAGAAGACAAAGGAACCTAGAGGGTTTTCATCCCCAAAATCCTTATCACCATATGAGCCACTAGATAGCTCAAGATTGTTATCACAACATGATCAATTCATGGATTGCACAGGTGAAGGATCTCATCCCCCTAGTCCTACTTCGGATCCAAAACTAGTAGAATCGAGTAAAAGGAAGAAAATCAAGACCAAGAAGGGTAAGCTTCATCAAGCCTCTAAGTTATTTCATTTCCATAGCCCAAGATATCAAGCTCTACTAAAATAAAATAAGAAATTAAGGTTGTACAATCAAAAACTTAAGAGAAAACTCAAGAAAAGAAAGTATATAATCCCAAGTAATATGGGAGCCCTATTGAATGATATTGACCATGAATAAGCTTCAGTTCCTAGGGAAAATTCTTACTTGGAGGAATGTATGAAAGACATTTAAGGTGGTCAACCATATCCTTGGTGATATCGTGACCAATACGTATGTGTTCATTCAATTGAAGTCGGATATTTCATAATGGAGAAACAAAGACGAGATCTCCGACCTTGACATTAATAATAGAGAGATCCATTGTCAAGTTATCAAGAAACTAAATAAAAAATGGTTTTGCATGTATCTTACACAAGAAGAGAGTTGGAAAGCAAATTTCAAGGAGTATAAGGACCAATTAGCACGAGCTCAAAGTTTGAAACAACAAGCATGCAAGATGTCATTGGAAATAACCTCATGTAGAACCCCTTCTAGGGTTTATTCCATATTCCTACATGATTAGTGGACTTCCTTTAGATTAAGATGACTATCAACAAGAAAAATATACGAGGTGAGTCAGCCACAAGACTTTATAGATATGTTCTTCTCTGTTGAATATGAAGACCCAAATTTATTGTGTGAGATTTACATGTTCAAATTTCTTCTTCATGATAATGCTCATCGAATCCCTAATCCCTATGTTGGGGATGTCCAACTGCGGGATTTTTCTTCATACATCCTCAATAACATCAAATGGAAGAAGGACATTGATTTCTATTACAAAATTACCCAGATCACTAAATGAGGAAACCTTGGCTAGGTTTGAGTCACATAACTAAGCTCAAAGAAAGATACTCATAATAATACCATATGCTATTATCAATGAATAACTAGTGCACTTATTACAAAGGAGTTTACCTCCTTATATATCATTGTTCATTAAGAAAATCATTTCCACTTATGAATGTGGGATAGATTGTTTTACACAAAAAATAAACATTAACATATTCTAAAGTCATAAATGACTACATAGTAATCCTTATATCTCTAACCCCCCCCCGCAAGGCATACAATGCTAAAACAAACTGAAATCAAATGCATATACTGAATGTAAAACACATAAATTGAACACTAAAAATCAATAACATCTTTTATTAGGAGAATTTTGAGGTCTAAAATGGGTCTCAAAACAAAAAATGTACTATCAAAACCAACTTTAAAGGAACCAATCACATTTTAGAGGATGATATCATCCCCCAGGGATGAGTTGACATGATAAGTATTTTTTTATTGTATATTTTTTAAAATTTTAAATATAAATATATTTAAAAAAAATCGAAATATAATATGCATTTGATTTTTATATAATATCGTAATTATATATTATTGTATGGGTTTATATTTTAAGTAATATATTATATAATTAATAATTTATGAATTTACATTTTATTTTTTATTTCAACTTATTCAAGTACAAAGGACTCATACATTAGTTGTTTAAGGACAATGACTTTTTTTGAAAAGCTCACTTCTATTTATAGTCACATCAATAAAAGTTTTTTTATTAAGTTTACTTCTAGACAATTTTTCAATTTAACTTAACTATGATGACATGGATTGTAATGCAAAAGTTGAGTTGTAAATATACCTCCCCCATAAAATGAAAAACTCGTAATATTTTATTATATCTCTCAGGAGGCCCATTTTAGACCTCAAAATCCCCCTAATCGGAAGATTCTTCTTTGAACACAATTCCTGGACTAGTTTGAGCTCCATCAGGCTGCCTCGTAACCATTGTAACGATGTAGTTGTTGAGTTGAATTCCCAAGTTCCTCGATTCCACCTCCCCGAAATCTTGAATCATGAATCTCCCGAAGTCAATTACGGGAAAACAATCCACATGCTTGTCACATAACCTCACTAGTAGACTTCAATCTACATGCATGTATCCAACTAATGAGGTATCTTTCCCTAGATCCACAACTTTTGAACTAATTGGGAAACAATCCATTTTGAGTTGTTAACCTATCCCTTCCCGTCTTCAAAGCATAGGCTTTCTAAAATGCATAAAATCCTTTTTCTTTAGTAGATTCTTAACCACTGTCAGCATTTGATGGATCTTCAATCATGGATACACTTGTTATATGTTGTCTGTATTTGACCTTTACCTAAATAACATCATTGACTCATTGGCTACGATTCCAAGTTGTATGACCCATCTTCTTGCAATAGTGGCATTATATTTTCTCTTTATATTTTACTGATCTATCGTGGTTTTTTCTTGCATAAAATGCAAGTTTCGATTGGCTATCACCTTCAACGATTCTCTTTTATTCTTCTAGCAACGTTACAATCATTACACTCCACGATATCACATTTTATTTCAATAATTCTTCAAACGCTTTGCGAGCATACTCCAAATCCCTAGACTTAGCATACATGATGACAACCTTGGTTTCTAAAAACATGTCACGAGTTTTAGATCTTTTATGAATGATGTGGGCATGGACTAGTTTTATTTCTATCAACTTGTTTGGATCTGTCAGTGTTTCCTCAGTTCCTTTGACAATTCCCTAAATGTTTTTATTCATTAATTTCATATGGATATTCACTTTTCACATATGGAAAATTGAAACCTGAGTACTTCTCTAACAACATCTCCATGACTGATCAGATCTAATATTTTTCACTGGTAGAAAATAATTACCAATGGATGCAAATAAAGGTTACATGAACCAAAGATGTAGATACTACAAATATGAGAGAGATCGGTCATATAACTGCAATACAACCCGTGTTTCCTTTGTTCAAAAAATTAAGAAGGATCTTGCATTAAATCACAGCTAAAAGAAACTCAGAACTCAATGAACTCGTTGCTAAATACCCTTGAATTGTAGCACTTCGTGGCTCTCAAACTATTGAAGTCGCAAGAGTGGAAACCTTGTCTTTCAAAGGCTTGAGACTCTTGATATGGCTTCCTTCTCTGATATCATATTACAAAATGAGCTAGATCACTAAATGAAGAAACCCTAGATAGGGTTGAGTCACATAACTAAGCTCAAATAAAGATACACATACTAACACCATATGATATTATCAATGAATAACTGGTGCACTTATTACAAAGGATTTTACCTCCTTATATGTCATTGTTCATTAAAAAAATCATTTCCACTTATGAATATGAGATATATTTCTTTACATAAAAAATAAACATGAACATATTCTAAAGTCATAAAGTGACTTTATTACATAGTAAGTCTTATATCTCTAATAATTTCTATACCATGATTGAATCAGAAGAAAAACTAATGGTGAGGGATGAATATCCCTTGATAGATGTGATCATGGATGACTACCAAAGATTAAAATGAGATCGAAGAGATGTTGTAACAATAAGATACCATCAAAAGTTTTATATCATAGACTATCAAGAGGTTTCCAAACTACACTCCCTACAAGCATTATTGGTGTCTCATGATGTGTGGGATGGGATCTCCAACTACCCGAGGAACAAAAACCCAATTGGATTCCCCTATTTTAGTCTGTCCCCTAATCATGCATCGTTTTATGCTAATTATTTGTTGAGACATGTGTTGATGCAAAATTGCGCAATAGGAATCTTTCCTGCAAAAGATTGCAATGCACTATACTATTTCTATTACTATATTATCTAACTAGTAGGTGGGACCCCTTAGAAAAGTTGTATTAAGTTGATTTTGCTCCTTTTTCTTCGAGAAAGAAATGCGGCCTACAAACAAATGCCTAAATTAAAATACAGTGAAGTATTCTATTCTTCACATATGCACAAATGGTTTCTTATGAGACTCCTTATCCTCATATTTCATTAAATATGTTGTCTTCGTGATTAAAAGAAAGGAAAAGGGTGAGAGGCCTTTCACGCCAGAATTATAACACTTATGATCATAAGTTTTTAAAGTTGTATGATTTTAATATGGTTTGTGACATATTTAAAAAAAAATGGTCAACTTTATTCCATATATCATACAAGGGTGTCACATGCAAAGTGTGAATGAACCTGACTTAGAGTTAAATTCATATATGTTATGGGCATCATATTTCATGTTGGTTGATTGGTAAGTTGATATGGTTGATATATAGAGTGGTGACAACTCACAATAGTTATGAATTTGATATAGCATTGATTCATGCTAAGGTTGAAAATTTTATAGCATAATATGTGTGGTACAAAAGCTCGATTTAGAGTCTGAACTGACGACTATGTGTTTTCCACCGTGTAAATTTGGGTTGGGTATCGTGAAAGGTTGGTGAATTTTGAGGCGAGGCGAGTTGATGGAGAATTAATGCACTCTCCATTAGTTTTCCCTCCTAAGGATACCACCTTTTGCATTGTTACCTATTGGAAATGGTTTATTGTTGATTAGTCGAGGGTTTGTAGATTCAAGGGTTTTGGTGGTTGGATAACGATATTGGGCTTATCTCTCTTGGCTATTTAGATTATTTCAATAGGTATGGAAATTTTTTACTTCTCTGACATCGATGACTTGCTTTGTTCCGATAAATTTTAAATATTGTCTCAAGTTGTTTGCATGTTGTGTGTTTGTTATGAGAATGAATCTATGTTGGGCATTGATTTTGAGATGTTGTGGATGGTAAATTATTTGTTTTAAAGTTGAGACAAAATAAATAGGATCACCACTGAGACCCTTGACCTGGGTTTTTCATTTAAACTTATATAGTCGAGTTTAAAGGAATAAAGATCTTTTGAATTGAAAAAGAGCCTCATTATTGTTGTTTGTGTTTGGGTTTTATGGTTATGGTCTGTTGTTAAGCACAATGGGTTTCTTGTTATGATTGTGAATTTTTTTCTCAAAACAAAATATAACAAAAGTATGCAATGCACCCCCAACCTTCTCCTTTTCACTGTCTCTGTATCTGTTCTGGAAGAAATGTTGAGTATTTTTTAAGGCTCACTGTAATATCAGTTCATTTTGTTGTGACAATTTTTGGGCCATACATGTGTGTTTCGATTGCTTTCTCTCATATATATCATGCTATTATTGGCCCAATACACAGTCTTACAGATCACTGTAAAGTAATTTGAAACCTAGGGTTTTGACTTACACTCTTATCTCGGCCCTCTTACTTTGGAATTCAAAGATATAACCCTAACTTTAGTGACCACAATTTTGTTATCATCATTTATAATTGCTTGTTGGAAGTGTTGGTTGGAAATGACAAGCCTGCGTCTGAAGTCAACACCATATTTTGGGGTCGTATTTGGTTGGCATATTGGCTTCAAGTCTCACTTTTGCAAATATTTTTAAAGGGAAGCCACTCTTTGATAAAACACAGTTATGGTAGTTGAAAATTTATATGGAAAATGTATATATCAACATAAATATGGGAATAGTTCTTCTACCCTGGATTGAATTTATTATGTTATTATGGTTATACTATTTTGGAAAATATGGTTCAAATGAATAAATTTCAAAAGTTTTAATTTGATTCTTTCTCCAGGGAATTATAAAAAAGAGTTTTCAAACTATTTGTTGATATATTTGTTTTAGTGAATTTAACTCTCAAGAATACAAAAGACAAAAATACAGAGTTTTATTTTTAGGTTTGAATTGTTCACATTTGTTGATGATTGATGGATGATATTTATATGTGGAAAGAACATTGATCATTATCATTTCCCTCCATAATTTCATTTTACACAAATTATAAAGCCCTCATGTTTTCTCAAAATCATTTTATTTTTCTATGTTTTGTTCCAAAACAAATACATTTTTATAGAAACCATGTAATTTGAACAAAAGTTCTAAATTAAAACAATGAGCATTATTAATGAGACTTGCATTTGAGTACGAAGATGGCGTGATTATTAAAATGGATTGGTTAAGAATGGGTCTTATTTAGAATAGTAATAATTTATTTCCTTTTCATAAATAACAGTGTTCGTTTATTATAAATCCAAATCACATCCCATATGTCATTAAATATCCATGCTCTAGATAATAACAATTTTGGATTTTAATTGGAAGAATGACTATGATTATTGTATACATAGTAATGGATTAATGACATGCATGCTTATGTGTTAAATAATAAGAGCCATTGTTTTGATTTTCTCTTTAGAAAAAGTTAATTGATGGTTTATTAGTCTCTCTTGTTCTATATTATGATCTAAGTTTTCTTTTAAACAATGAGTTTCTTTAATAGAGGAAGTCATGGTAGAGGCAGAGTCATGGGCAGAAATGATTTTTGGCAAAGGGGTAACAGGAGACCTAACCTTTCCACACTTCATCAGATTGAATATAAGTTGCCACCGGATTTAAAGAAACGAGGTATATCAACTCGATTTCATGCTCGTAAGAGAACAATATCACTAAGGAGAATTTTGTCCTCAAATGTATATCTCGCACTGCCTTCTTTCTCGAGACCCAAAGGAGGGAAAAACTTGATAAATCTCAGAACACTAGAATGATCCCACTGTTCAATTGCATTGAATTGCTTGTTCTTGATTACACCCTCAAGCTTTTGCTTCGATTCAAGAAGTTGATTTCTCTGCTCTGTTGCAGTCTCCTTACCTCCCTCCGAACCCGTGGCAATAGAGTCACGATACTTTGCATCCAGCTGCAAGAATGTCTTTACATATTTGGCAGCAGACTCGTAATCCTCAGATTCAAGGGCTTGTTTAGATCCATCTACGAAATTTCCCCTCCCCACAATGGCATCAATTCTCGTTAAAGTGGCCTGAACCCGAGACTGGGCAAGATCTAGCTTCCTCACCTTGCCACTCACGTGATATGCAAGGTCACAGGTTGAGCTTTCACTTAAGAGCATCTGATCTGAATCATACCTCACAATCTCCAACACTTCAGAAGATTTATGGAGATTCCTTAAGGAAACTATGGTAAAGTCTGCCTGCGTTGGTCCTCTGCATGCTGTTGTAGTTCGCTCAGAAGGAAATGTTTGAAAGATGTTAAGTTGCCATCTATTGATCATTTGAACAACCTCCGTTTGCTGCTTCACAACTCGGCATCTGTATATTTCGAGATAAAAAACCAGAACATGGCCAGAACCGACTTTCCAGGCTTTCTCTTTGTTTCGATGCAAATGCTTCTTTGATTGTCTTGTGGAAGTTTACAAGTACGTGTTCCTTGACTCCAATAATGGTATTGAACTCAAGAATTCAAGCTAACTTGTCTAAGGGCTTGTTTGGCATGGCAAGGGATCTTTGAAGGTGGATTGTGAGAGGGCACGTGGATTTGGGAAAATTGGGGCACAACCCAAACTTACATAACCATAAGTAATGTATCACAAAATCCCTTGCACCTTGTGATTTTGGCATAAATTATTTCCATAATAACTTAAAATGTCTTAAGCAAAAAACCTTTAGGTGACATTATTCCTCTATGTAATAAAACAAAGGAAATGTATGTATTTGGCATATAGAGCTTCAAATACTAATCCACCCTTAAAGATAAGTAAAGACCCATTTTTACTTTAAATAATAAAATTGTCATGGACATGATAATATGGTATAGTTTTGTAGTATGAAAGGAGGTCGAAGTCATATCCCAAAAGGCATGGTAATGATATGAGAAAGGACTTGAAGGTTATGCAGTGATTATGACAAGGTTAAGGAAGTGGGAAATGGGATGACAAGCCTTTTGAATCATAGATCAGGAACCACGACATTTATGTTCAAGCACCATGAAAACCAACCTTCATCCAAGTAAGTTGTAACATGTATATCGATCAACGAACATCGTCAATACTTTTCCATAATCATAAAATGCTGCTGAATGATAAGATATCCCAAAGACAACTTCCTTGGAAGTGTAGCAGCAACTTAGTGGGAGTGCACAAGAATTTGCACAAGCAATTGCGAAATGAGAGGGGTATCCTAGCAACGCTTTATCGTATAAGTACTGTTGACAAAAATCGTCATCAACACCACTCTTTGTTGGCATGTTTTACAGGCAGCGTATGCTTGTCATTGATGGCAAGTACAACATCGATGATGGCTTGGGTATAGCAGCGATGATCAACAGCGCAGTGATAATCGGGGAAGAGCAACAACCATGATCGTTGGATCAACAATTAAGAATTCCTGATGGTTGTCAGATCTCAATGTAGACAAGAAGAGCGTGCTGAAGAGGAGGACATGTGTTAGATCCAAGCGCGGGATCCGACCATCGTTGGATCAAGGAGAACCTACACATTCTTTAAAGTGCAAGGAGTAGCAGGCTCACAAAATCCCGCAAGAAGGAGGACCGTCCATCTTCAGGCAGGACACGTGGACACAGATCAACATTTCGCCGATTGGAAAGTCAAAGGAATGAAATGCTCCAACCTTTCAACTCGTGAAATCGCGATATGCGAAACCGCGATATAATCTCGACTGTTGGATCGAGGACAAATATGGACCGTTGATCAGACACAATGAAAGATCGTGGAGTTGCGAAATCACGATAAAATCTTGACCGTTGATCCAAGAGGGACATGTGGGGAAAGATCGTCATTTTGCTGACTGGAGAGTCAAAGGAACGGGGTTCCCTAACCTCTCGAAATCGCGATATGCGAAATCATGACTTAAACACAGCCGTCAGATCAAGATTTGATCTGCACCGTTGATCCTAGTCCATTTCGGAGTTTCGAAAATCGAGAGATGGAGAAGTCAGAGACTCTCAACATTAGGATTCCTGAAGTGCCGAAATGCGAAATCCCGAAACAAGACACATCAACAAACCTAAGAACACGTGGCACAACCAGGCAATGACAAGTGTCAAGCTGATTCAACACTTCAGGCACATGTAAGTCACGAATCAGAGTGACACGTGGCAGTATTCAACACGTGTCAATCCACGTGTGACGTCAGCAGGTTTACACCACTTCAGAGTTTTGGAAATCGGGAGATGGAGATGACAAGAACTCCTACCACAGGAGTCATGAAATCGTGAAATACGAAACGTCAAAATCCCGTCAACCGTCCATCTCAGGGGGGGTATGTGGATCATTGATCCGACTCCCTTTCAGAGTTTTGCGGATCGGGAGTTGGAGGCATCAAGAACATTCACCACAGGAATGTCGAAATCACGATATGCGAAATCGTGAAATGATCTGAGCCGTCAGATCAAGTGTTGATCGAGACCGTTGATCCCACGCCATTTCGGGGATCGCGACTTGGAGAGTCGAGATGCCTCATCTCCAGACTCCCGAAATGCGAAATCGCGAAAGCGCCTTATGCATAAGGTCGTGGTCACAACCCTTGGTCACATCAGAGAGAGATGGAGGAAAGAGCTAGAGCAACCAAGCTCATTTTCGGGGATTGTAACTGGGAATGTTGAGATGCATGGTCACATGAATGCCGAATTGCCGAATGAAGAAATGTTGAAATGAGTGAAAGATCCCATGGAATCAATCAAATGGTGCAGGTGAATTTGAACAAGATCGGAGGGCTACTGTAGCACGACACAGTGTAACTGCCAGAAACCACTAATGGTTTTAGCCAGAGGACTCGAAGACACTTGGGGATGATTGAAAGAGAAGGTGAAGAGCCTCTGGGAATATTCAAGAGGGATGAATATGTTCATGGAGGTGATTGACAGCTGGATGAGCATTGAGGCCTGTAACTGGAACAAAGAAGGTGAGCTCGACTGTCACAGAGAAGACGAAGAGTCTCAAACTGCCAGAGAAGCTGAGGAATCTCAGTACAACATACAGTGATGCTGAACGAGTGGAAAATGACCAGAGAAGTTGAAGAGTCACGATGATGATCAGACAGAGCACTCAAGTTGCGGAGGAATTTGGCGCGGAGTGAGCATGCAAAGGCATTGCGAATATTGCATGCACAAAGACAACAAAGACTATAAGAATGAAAAACAAAGAAGAGACAGGTTGTTGTCGTGGGGAGGATTCAAGTGTGAGCAAGGAGGCAGAGCGCAGGTGCAGAGATGCATGGTAGAGGAAGGTTTCATCAAAGGGTTATGGTGCAGAGAGCATAAAAGGCAGAAGACACTGATGCAGACAGGGA
>SNQJ01S0020278.1:74580-91877 GCA_010110895.2 Picea sitchensis
AAATATTAGTGTATTGAGAGTAAAGGGAATCCATGCTTACTTTTTCACACCAATCTTTCTTGAAGGCTTGTTCAATATCTTCAGGGGTTTTGATGCTTCCTTTCGAGAGTTTGTTAATCCATCTTCTAGAACTTCTGGTGAGTGAGCTCACAAAGAGACCTAAAAAGACATCGGGGTGTTCTTGTTCGGATTGGTGAAACTGGAAAGCATCACAGAAGTCGGTCCAATGAGAGTTTCCATAGGATCCATCTTCCCCTGAAAACTTAGGTATTTAGGACTCGAACTTCTTAGGTAGATCATGTAACCCCCCTTGGGTGTTAGGTAAGCTTAAAGGACCAAAGAGTTCTTTATGAGACGATTTGGGAGAGCTTACAGAGGTGACAGGATTTGTGGAGGTCATAGTAGTAGATGAAAGTATATACTGATGCCCACTACGGGTCGTCATTAGCTATTTGTGGAGTCGCCAGATGATTTTCTTGAAATCATCAAAGAAAAGGGAAAACACCTTAGTGGAGTCTCCAGGTAAGCTTGTAAGATAAGGCTCTGAGGCAAGGCTTACCGAAAATGTTTGTCGTCTGAGGAGAATTGACTCAGTGTTCCCTAAAAATGGCGCCAAAATGTTATCGCACAGTTTGTAGCTAGGTCAAATGGTTAGAGAATAGAGGGCAAATTAGCGTAATAGGAACCTTCCCCACCTAATGTCACCTCAATGGGGAGGTTCTTTCTATTTAGGGAGGTTAACCCAGGGGAGATGTCCCCGGCAACCTCAGGTTTTGAAGAGGCTAAGGTATTAAATTCAAGTTTGGATTTTCCTCCTCATAGGTTACCACCAAGGTCAGACAGTCCGGCTAATCAACCAATAAAGAAGTGTATGCCCAAATGAAAACACCTACCCGAAACAAGACAACAATAATACAATATATATGCATGCTATAACTCAATGGCTTAGTACTTCAATGACTATTTGATATTAATTAATAAGCAATGTAAAACAATAGATACCAATGAAGTCAATGTTTTATCAATTAGCTATGGAAAAAGCATCAATTCATCAATAAATATCAAGATGACGAAGCTAACAACGTATCCAACCAACACTTTACTCAATAAATGCTTTAAATCATCATCTAATTTCCTATATTCAACATTTATTGCATCAATATGAGATAACCAACTATGATGTCAGCCTTAATTAGGTTAGTTTGTTAGTTAGGGTTTCAAAATTCAAAGTTTTGAGAGTTGTTTTGGACACTAGGACTTCAACGTTGGAGCCTAAAGATCAGTGCCTTAGGGTATATGGGGTCAAACAAGATAAGGGCACAAGGTTTTGGAAGGATGAAGACTTAAAGACAAGAGGGAAGGGTTCTAAAGTGCTGCAAAGGCAGGGCCCTAGAATCAATACCCTAGGGGAAAGAGGCTCACTCCGGTGTTGCTTAAGCAAGGCCTCATGCTCTTTCCAACTTCCTTAGGTCAACTTGGCAAAACGGCTAGCATAAATGATAAATTTAGCTAAAGGATGAAGTGAGAGAAAGTGTTGTAAAGACAAGGCTTTCAAACCCTAGAAGATGATGGCCCTAGGTGTAGATAACCTAGGTCTAGGACGTCACCCCCTTTTCAACATATAAAATTCAATGCTAGCTTAAGGGAAGAAGCAAGATGAGTGTAGAAAAGGCTAGGCTCAATCCTTCTTCTTCAATGGCCGAAATATTTCTCTCTAAGGGGACATGAAACAAAGACCTACTTGTGTGCTTGTTACCTAGGGTTTCAAATCAGCAATTTAATAAGCAAATGCAAGAAATTAAACCTACAACCATTCAATTAAGAAGTTTTGCAAGAAAATCACTTACATATCATGAAGAAAGCATGTGAAAACCCTAGTTGTAAACCTTCCTTGGAGAGAAATGCCAAAAGATGCCAAAAAATCCTTCCAATAACAAGTGTGCCTCACTTAGAAAGACAAAATACCCTAGGAGGGTGCAAAAATCAGACCTCACAAGTGTGAGTGAGTTGTGTTATGTTCAAATGAGGGAAAAACATCCTCAATATATAGCATCTCATGACCTTTAATTAAAATTAGGTGATTAAAAATAGCCGACAAGGATAATAACCAAAAATCATACTATTTTACATTAAACTGTTAAATGAAACCCTAAGTGAGCAATAAGAAAGACGTCAAGCTCTTCTGAGGGAGACGTTGGCCCTTTTTAGGGAAAAATGCTACACAAGATGACAAATGTTGGCCCTCTTTGGGCCTCCAAACTCTGCCACACGTGCCAAACTGTCCTGTCAAAATGCCATGCACTGGAGGTGATGTCAAGGGCCTCTAGATGATGTCCTAGGCCATCAAAGGGACACGTTCCACCTGCAGTGGGTCATCCCCCCTGGGCTGGGCTCAACCAAAGCATCCTGGATGAAACGCCCTTCTTCTTCTCATGTGAAAAGTCTCAACCAATCACTGTCCTGTCTCTGCCCCTGATGGGGTCTCAGCAACCATCTAATGGGCTCTTTTGCCCCATGGAGGTCTGAACTAATCATCTCCCCATGTGTACCAGTCCAACTAGTACCTGTCCGTTAGGCATGATCCTGCACATCAAAAACTTTTCCCTCCATGGGTTCATTAGTCCTAGGGATCATAGCAATGTCAATCATATTTCATCATTAATTTTATCAAATGTATGCATAAAACCCCTAGCATATCATCCAATAGCTCAAAGACATTACAATGACCTACTATACAAAGCCGAAGAAAAAGACAAAAAGCCCTATTGGGCCAGCATCCATAAGAAAAGGAAAGTTTCCAGAGGATATCATCCAAGCCATGTAACATGAGGTGGTGTGGTCAAAGGATGTCCAGACATACAGGTAGAGTGAAAGACAGGGGTGGTATTATCCACAGGTGCCTTTGTAGAATGCGAGTTGTACCTGTCATGGATGCAATTCTTTCCAAGCCCTTTATTGCCTTTATTCTTTCTTCGGCGTGGTGATCAGAGCTGACAGTGTTACCCACAAGTACTTTCACAGAGATGATAAGGCTGGCTCGTGATGAGACCCCCTTTTCCTTGGCCATGCAACGAAAGGTCACTGCCCTGGTGTGGTAACCAGATAATGACAATGTCATACTGTTAGGTACCCATGAACATAATGGGTTGGCTGGTGATGAGACCCCCCATCCTCTTGGCTAGGTCTTGTTTTGTCATTTTTCTTCGGGTCCCTCTTGTTTCTTGTTGAGAGGTCTTTTATTGACTTCTCGGGGATCCCTGGGCGAGGCATCTCTAGGTTTTATTTTTATGGATTTTATCTCTTACTAGCTGCTTTTACCTCCTGGGCCTTTAGCCCCTTCTTCCCACGAGATAAGGTGTAACCCCACAAAGAGTTCTTCCTAATGCCTGGACTAGGGGAATGGGATAGATGAGTGGGAGATAAGATGTAAGAGTGACGATATGATGGGAGCGGATGATGGCCCTTCAAAATCCCCCCTTGTGGCTAACCAAAACCTATGGGTACAATATTTCTAGGGTACCCTATCAATCCCCCCAACCATGGTCAAGTGGGTTAATGGAAGATCCAAGCAGTCGTCAGAAATGAAAGGAATTTGATGCATATATCTGAAGGTTATAATGATCAAATATGATACATACCATGATACCTAAACCAATTACCTCATGGAGCAAGAGTATTCTCCGATACAAGTCCAAGATGAAGATGATGGATGTTGCTACTGCTGACAGGACAAGTCTGATGAAAGAGAAGAAAGATGGGCCCTCCAGGTCCATGCTCAGGTCAATCCTACTCTCGGTACTCAATGTCTAGGACCTGTGGGCCTCGAGACATGATCTCTTAGTTATCCCTAGAAATCGGGGATAACAAGTAGGGAATATTGTTTTCCTTGCATTTTCATCTTGATTTCTCATATTATTTTATATGCATTTCATTTTTCATTTTTTTGTACTTGCATATCAATTTCATGCTTAGTTTAGAAATTTTTGAAAAATTGCTAAAATTTTATTTTCTAGATTAGTTTTCATTTATTTATTTATTTTGATGTATATGGACAAAGGGTGATAGAACCACCCTAAATTTTATGGTTTCTTGTTTCATTGTAGGCTCAAGTCTACCAAGAGATGTTGTGGTTCTCATGCACTCTACGATGAGCACATGTCCCCAAGTAGGTGTCGAATGTTATCCCCATTTTGTGGGATAACTAAGGAGATCATGTCTCGAGGCCCTCAGGTTTCATATATGGAGTGCCAAGAGAATACATGAACAACAGTGTCCAATTGCACATATAGAAGCCTACTATGTCACCACATTTTATCTATTGTCAGCGCATCCACCACACAAGATGGCTTTCGAAAGGAACTGGGCCTTGCTCCATGAGGTACAAGTCATGTATTATGGTGAGTTTCATTTCAATATTTGAGGCATTTTGAGTATGTTGTATATTAGACTATTTATATTTCATGACATATGCTTGGAAATTATTCATTTTCCCCCATTTCACCTTGGTGGTTGACATTGTGCCCTAGTAAGTGGTCTCCCTCGGGAATGGGTTTGATACTAGGAACTCCCTTGAAGAGCCATTTTACCTTTATGAGCCATACTTACCACTTTCCATCACCTAAAACCCCCCATTTCCTTGTCTCTTGGTATTTTAGGGTACATTGACCCAAAAAGGGGTTGTCCCTCATTCCATGGGAAGAAGGGGCTGAAAACCCAGAGGGATTGTTTTTGGCTAAAAAGATAAAAACCTATATATACACCTTCCAGATGCTTCACCTAGGGATCCCCCGAGAAAGAAATGAAATGCTTGTCTGTAAGAAAAGGGGGACCTACAAGAATAAATGATAGTGAATACTTAAAGGGTTAGTTGGAGGATAGGAGGTATCATCATAAGCCAGACTATAATGATCATGGGTATCTAGCAGTGTGACATTACCATCATCTAGCCACCAAGCTAGGGTAGTGGCTCTCAGTTACAAACCTGAGAGAAAGGGGGTCTCATCACGAGCTATCCTTCTCATTTATGCAAGGTATTTGTGAGTGACATTGTCATTATCTGGACACCACGCCATGATAGTTTCCTTCAACTCATTCTTTAAAACATGAAAGAAACAAAGAATGACAAGAGGATGGGATTGGAAAAAGTGCATTGCAAACGAAGGTGCCACACACCCTCTACAAAGTCACCCATGAATGAGACACTACAACCACTTATATGTCATGAACCCCATGCCCAGTGAGTCTTGATCCATAAGAACTTCATATAATTCACATGGATTATAGAAGGATCACTTGGGAAACACTCCTTGACCTAGTTAAAGATCTACCCAATAGGACACCTCGTCAACCCTCCCATACACAAGCTTGGCAAGTTGCATAATGTCTTTGAGCACTTAGTTGTTTTACTGGGTAATATTTGATGCACATGCTTAGGTGGCTCATTTATTGATTTGATTTACTCACCATGATATTTTGACTTGAGATCTTTGGAGGTTATGCTTATTTGTCTTTGTGGGACCTAGCTAGTGGACAGTTTTGGAAGAACAAGCCTAGCTTGCACTTCCATGGGGCTTGAATCCCATAGGTTGGATGTCATGGGCCCACATGTCGGATCATGGTGAATTTACTTTAGAGGCCTATAAGACATCATGGATGACATGACCTAGCCCTCACATGCCAAATTTGTTTCCTAGGAGAGGCAAAACGTCACTTTTAGAGTCTTGAAGTCACCTAGAGGGATAGGGTTTGGTGGTGAAGGTGTTGCTTGATGAAAAGTGGCATGTTTTGAAGGACGAAATCTTGAATACCATCAAGAGAGAATTTATATGAGTGACAAGTGGCCTTTGGAGGCCTAGCCATGCATCTACTACCCCAACGACTTCTTCAAAGTGCCAAAACATCCCCTAAAGGGGTGACATCACCTTATTCTAGGGTTACTTTTCTGTAAAAGTGAATTTTAAGATGGATTGTTTAATAATATTTTCATGCAAGCAGTAATATAAGGGTTTTCGACCCCTTATCTTATGTTTTACCCTTGCTAAGTGGACAAACTATGTGATAAACATTTTGTATAAATAGAGATCATTAAGTCTCATTTTGAATCATAACTCTCCCATTGTGAAGAGATAAGGACTAAAATTTTTGCTACCCTTGAATATTTTTGTTCTCTTGTGCTATGGTATGGTGCTTTGTTTGGTTATGGAGTACATGGTGATGATGCACTAGCTCTTGGAGGTATTTTTCTAGCTATTGTGGTGGTTTATCTTGGCATTTTATGTTTTATCTTGTTTCTATTTGGATTGGTAAGGTATTTTACTTATTTCTATCATTTGTAATTCAATCTCAAGGTTGATTTTTGCTAAGGCTAGATAGGGAGTATAAGTGCATACATGCCTACTTTATCTCCACCATAATTTTAAGCATAGAATTATTGTGTTGCAAGGGTTTTATAAGGAAGTATAAGGATATATACCCCTTAGATTTAAACCCTAGCTAGGTTACTTGCCTTGGGGAATAAGAGGATTTACACCCCTGTTGGGCCTCAGAAATGTCCTATTTTCATCCACCTTTCCCTTCATTATTCCTTACATTTCATCGACCCATTAGCCTTCCATCATACCATTTTCATAAATATATGTGGGTTTCTCCTTATTATTTTCCATTGTATTCATTTCAGTATTATAAGTGAATTTGTGATTAAATATTAGAAAAATGACATATTTTCATTATATATCAAGGTTGGATGAGTTAGAAAAATGACATATTTTCATTATATATCAAGGTTGGATGAGTTTGATGATGTGTGCATATGTGAAGATTTCAACAAAGTCAACATTCACCACCTAGCTCCTCACCTGAATTTCTTTATCTTCAAGATTTGAAGAATTTTTGGGACAATCATTCAAGCATATTCAAAGGAGAAGATCATGGAGATTTTGATAGGATATCCAAGATATGAGTGGAGGATTTGAAGGAATAAGCTGAGAGAATAGTGGATATGTAATTATGACACTCTTAAATACTTTCATGTATATAAGAGAGTGCTTCCCCTCTGCTGAAGGGGGGGAGAAATCATGCTATTCATAATTGTAGTGATTGTCAATGTGAAATGTCTTATTTTCATCCACCTTCCCTTCATCATTCTTCATATTTAATCGCCCCATTAACCTTTCAATATATCATTTCCATAAATATAATTTGGTTTCACTTATTGTTCTCCACTTTATTCATTTTGTATGTTCTTCCTAGTATTTTGAACGGGAATAACATTTCCTCATGGCTCGAATGGAAATAATTTTTCCCGTGGTTTTGACGAATACTACTCATGGGTTTTGAAATTAATATTTCCAGGATTTGGAAACCCAGCATGGTAGATCTCGTGGTTTTGAAATTATATCTCCTGGTTTTGAATGTGAATAATACTTCTCTTTTTTCTTTTTTAAGGATTATATATCTAGGGTTTTCAACCCAAATAATATTTTAATTCTAAGATTATATATCTAGGGTTTTGAACAAGAATAATACTAATTTGTTTTATTTATTTTTAGAGATATTTCATTTCTAAGATCATATATCTAGGGTTTTGAAATGGGAATAATCTATGTAGTTTTTACCTTTTTACCTGTATCAATCTCTCTCAGAGCTCGACTCTCTCCTGTCGCCTTCATGTCTTGGCTTCTTCAAAGGGTGGAGCATTTGGACATCTGAAATGAGGTGAGTCACTTTTACTTTGATTCAATTTAATTTATGTAAAGATTTTAAATATATTTTATTTATTTTTATTTTTATGTTTCGTAAGTAAAAGCTGATTTGAGAGATAAAGTCAATCCATAATAATAATTGTTACATCTTTTTTCTCTTCTTTCAATATATGAGCACTCTACCACCTATTCCAAAACCTCACTCTATTGCTGAGGCCCCTCAAAATCACTCCTAGAGATCCTGCATTTAAATTATATAGAATGACAGAAAAAGAGAGAAGAGAGAGATGCCAAAAATCCAAATAGAGTTAGAAACATTAGAAAAAAAGGAGGAAGAAAGAGACGAAACCCAAAATAGAGCTAGAGGCAATGATTGATAAAAAAATCAAAGATACCCATTCAAACTCAAATAGAGGATAGATTCTTACTGCTCAAGAGGGAATTGCAAACAATGAAGGATAGAATTCAAGAAATGGAAAACATAAACAATCAACCCAAGAAGGAGGGTTGAAGGAAATCACAACTTGAGAGATAGGATTAAAGATCTAGGAAGAAAACTAACCAACAATTTGACCCCCAAGAATATGGAAAACAACATAGATATCAAAACCCATCAAAGAGGAAATGAATAAGCTAATCGAATTGGACCATGAGTGCAACAAAAGAACCTTGAACCTCATACCTATATAAAAGAACAACAAGAGGAGGATACACTGGCAATAGTAAAGAAGAATTAAAAAATAAATCACAAATTGATACAACTTACCCATAGAAGAAAAAGAGGCTAGGAAAATAATTGATCACAAAGATAGCTTGATATGTGTCAAAGTAAGTTATAATGAACATAAATATAGTACACTAGTAAAGTCCTGAAAATAAAGGGTCTTAGTTTATAAATGAATACCCATTCCCGGAAGACCAAGTTGAACTAAGAAGGAAGTCTGGGCAAGGTAGAAGAAGCCATGAAAGAAGGAAATGGGCAATAATTAGAAATCAAAAAGCCATTGTTACGGATAGAGAACTGTATGGATAATAATAAATAGGAATTCGGGGCACTCGGGATCCAACTTATCACAAGACCTTTGCGCCATGGAAAGATACGACAGTTCCAAAAAAGGATCTCGAGTGGTATTGATATTATCTACCTAGCTGAAACTTGGGAGCATGAGGACCGAGGTCCCTAACATGGAAGGATTTGTCTTAGGGTCTAAGATGGAACAAAAAACATCCCACCTAGAGAGGGATAGGAGGTATAACTTGTTATATTAGAAATAAAATTTCTCATCACATTCAACTCTTCATAAGATTGACCCCCTTATTCAATACATTTGGATAGAAATTTCAAACACCAATGCTAAGAAGATGTATATAGTAATTTGTTACTTTGCACCTATTAATTCTTACTTTTATAAGAAAATAATCTAGATAAAATTGTCCCTATAATAATTTAGAGCAAGATATTTATAATTTGAAAATGAAGGTAATATCCCCCCGCTAGGAGACTTTAATGCTAGATTGCAACTAAACAAGATAATTTTTATGATGAATCCAACCATAATCCTTTATGGCTAGATGAGGACCTTGTTTTATTCATTGTATACAAAAGAAGCTCAAGACCTAATTGAGAATTTGTTTTATACTGAGTTGGTCAAGCTCAAGAATCCCTCAAGACCTAATAATTTGTAATGAAGTAATAAAGTGGCCAAACTCCAACAATATGACTCGTATTCATGGGCTAGGGTAGTAGTAAGGTAGGATTATGTGATATCCTGGAGCATCCCTCAGTTTCTAACCAAATAACAATTTTTGACCTTTAAAATGACCATGAGCTTGACTGACTCATAAAACCATGTCCCAACTCTAAAATCTTCCATGCATAGGAGTACCATTGAAGATAATTATGATAATCAAAGGACTTTTCACTTTGACAAAAGTAAGGTTGACATTTTCTTTAAAGATTTAAATAGTAAATTAAAACCACTAACTTATAAGGACAATGAAGAACTCTATCATAATTTACAACTACCTTTCCACTTCCATTAACAAGTTCTCTTTCTAGGTGTCCCATAAAAGAATAATAGAACAACCAACCCTTGGTATGATAAAGAATGAAAAATTGCTAGGAAAGCCATTAGGATGCTTCTAATGAGCCCTTAAAACTTGATAAGATCAATAATGCACAAAGCCCTAAATTAAAAGAAAAGATAATTTATATGAAATAAAAAAGGCAGAACAATCCTTTCACAACTATACAAGTTGGATCCAAGGTGTCAGAGCCAAATTCCAAAATGCAATACTAAAGAAAATAATGGGGATTCCCTTAATCTACTGGAATTCCTACCTTAAAGTCTTTACTAGTCTCTCAATGCCATGGACACCATTCCTATTGTCCCTACAAATGAAGAAGTTTTTTCTTTAGATGACATAGAGTTCAAGTTTAAGCGACCTAGAAATGGGAAAGCTACATTTAATGTCCAAGATGAAATTTAAAAATCGAGGCCAATCCCTATCCCCACATACACAAGCCTCAATTCCTAGCTACTGCTGTGGCTTCCCAAAACCCCTGATGGAAATTCCTCATTGTTCTATTTTAAAAAATGGGGATAAAACATTCCCTCTAATTATAGGACTATTATGATTAGCCCATTTTTAGCCAAGCTTTATGGAACCATTTTGAAAAGAAGATTAGAATTTCTAATAAGTCCTGCACGGTAAAAGAGATAAAATGTACTGGTTTAGAGATATCATTCAACCTGCGGACCATCTGTTACATTTAGGATCATTGCGTAGGAGTTCCACAATACTAAAACCAATCTTTTGTTGTTTTGTTTGGATCTTAGGGCTTTGACATGGTTCCTAGGGAAAACCTTTGGAATAGGTTGGAAGGAGTTGAGAGCTGCTCTGTTGAGGGTCACTGCAATAAGGATGTATGGAACATTATTGCTAAGTTTAAAAACACTGAGGGTTACTTCAAAGAGATTAACTCTAATATCAGAGTCAAACAAGGTTGTCCCTTTGTCCCCTACCCTTACACCATACATTGATAAACATAAATTGTTTGGGGAAAAGTAGGGCTATGTCACCCACACTCACTCTGGTATATTATCAATTTTCTTCTTTATGTCGATAATATCGTTTTTATGGCAAGGAGTCCACATGATATTTAAAACCAACCAAGAATCCTCAAGGATTTTTCTCAAATATGGGTATGAATGTTAATAATAATAAGACTAAGGTCATGATTATTAAAATACAATAAGATCCCTTATGATACCTTGTATATGATGTTAACAACTTGGAGGCAGAAGTGAATTCATACAAATATCTTGAATTGATATTCACCACAAGCTTTGAATTCTTGAATTATAGCATTGAGAAAAGATTATTGGGGGATGGAAAAGCTTATTATGGACTTGGTAATTTTAAATCAACCTAAGTTTGAGTTGGGATAAGAAGAAACTCCTTGAGACTCTGTTGCTACATCTGTTATTCTTTATGGATGGAAGTATGGGTCAGGTATTCTCTATGAATCCTAGAGAAATATAGACTAAATACAAAAGAATTTTATAAACCTATAATCTCAAAATTAAAGGAAATACCTATCCCATCCTCCCTATAGAAACTAGCCTCCCCTATTGAGAGCATGGCTATGACTAGATACCTAATGTATAAGAACAAGCAACAACATGGAAGACAAGAGGCTACCTAAAATTTCTTCCAAATCAGTCATAACCACCATTGACTGTTTAGGATGGCATAAAGATGCCCAATCTTGGCTAAACTATTCTGCAAAATGGAAGAAACCATTTTATGCACAAAAGATATTATTAAAAAACGGGCCAAATCAAAAATTTAAGGAAAAATGTGGTGTGATAAAGAGTTAGAGGAAAACAAAATTAAGGTATTATAAAGATGTAATCAACCCTAATCTAGAAGATCAAAATTATCTATATGTTTGCCAAGTGTAAAGAAAAATACATTGCTAACATGGAACAATTTCAATGAAGCCCCATAGTGAAACCGGGCATTGGTCAATTCCTAAAATGCCATGGATGAGAGTGTGTCACCTTGTGACACTAAGAAGGTTGAAGATGAAAATAACTTTCTTATCCCATTCAATCTATGGAAGTCCCATTTCAAAATATTGATCATGACCTACCAACCCTTCTTGGTCCTAACTCAGTATGGTGATGTTGAAGCTTCTCTTAATGCTTTTCAAGCTATAGGAAAACAAAATTCTAAAGAATCAAGGCAATCACTTACTCCTCTAAGGTCCGGATAGACCACCTTAGTTGTTAGGACATTAATCATCATCATCATCATCATCATATATATCTCAAATATGTGTGAGCTTTGGTAATGTGTAGAATATGAAGGATTGATTCAAATGACTGTCACTCTCCACCATTCCAATATTTGAGGAGATAATTCAAGCCCATTCCAAGGAGAAGATCATGGAGATTTGGTTGGAATATCTTATCTAAGATATATGAGAGATATGTGTGAGGATTTAAAGGGATTATATTTTGTAATAATGGGAAATAGGTTGAGAGAAAAGTGGATATGTAATAATGAGATGATTATCTTATCTTACAGGCACTCATGTATAAAAGAGAGTGCTCTCTCTTCATGAGGATTCAAGTAGAAGAGGAATTAGATTATTCAATTAGGATTAATTAGAATTCAATCAGTTGTAAGTAGAGAATTAGAGTAATCATTAATGGTAGTCATTAGGATTCGAAAGAGAAAGGGATTCTTAGCTTTGATTCATGGTTTTGGTTTTCATGCTTTCGTTATTATGCTATGAAGATTGATTTGGTTATTGTAATAGAAGATTGCTTCATTGGTGTGAGATCACATATATTGTTGTGTCATTCAACTCTTCACTTGTTGTATCTGTTTTTCCTTTATGTAGTTCTCCATTTCTAGATTAATTCCTTCACACAATTTCTCATTCCTAGATTAATTTCATTTATGCAACTAGATTAATTCAATTCCAAGTTGTGTGTTAGATTAATGATTCTATTTTAGTCATGTGTTATATTAATGATTCAATTCCAGTTATATCTTAAACATTAGATTAGATTAGTCCCGCTTCAATCTTGCATATACTTTGCATGTGTTTCATCAGTTTACGACCCCCGGGTTGACAAATTAGATAAGTTGGGTAAATACTACAATGCAATTAATTCAACATTAGTTCGGCCCAATGTAACGATTGTTGTTCCTTTTGCAAGTCGTGTTGTTCCTTTGAATAGAACAACTGTCGTTCCCTTTATGATTGTTGTTCATTTATAGGTGTTGCATCTCTGTAGGTTGGGTATTGAAAACAGAAGGTAAGAACCTACGTAGGCGACAAGTAAAACGCTTGTGCCAGCGCCTACCTTTGGTTGATGCATAGAGGTTGTTTTTAGGACATATTTAGAGCCCAATAGAGATCATGTTATTCAGAGTGAGAGATCATGTAATTCGTAATTTAGTATTGTAATTAGGAGAAGGGGATTCTATGCTTTGATTCTTAGCTTTGTTATTCTTTCATGCCTTGTCATTTGACTCTTGTAATATAATTTGAGATTGATATATTGTGTGAGCTCACATATGTCATTTGTCGTTCAACTCTTCACATGTTGTATTGTTTTTCCCCTATGCAATTTCTTTCTTTCCTAGTTAGTCTTTCGATGCTTTCCTAGATTAGTTTCATTTCAGCAAATTAGATTAGATTAGTTCTACTTCAGTCTTTCATATATAGTGTGTGTTCTTCATAATCCTACGAACCTCAGATTGACAAATTAAATAGTTGGGAAAGTACTACAACGGAATTAAACAACAATATTTCCGCCTAACATTTTGGCGTCGTTGTCGGGGAAGCACAATGGATTGAGGTTTAGTTTGAATTTTCATGCAAGTGTGATTAGTCATGCTCCTAACTCTGAGGTAAAATATGGGTAAGGGCATGTAGGGTGTGTTTCAATTCCTGCAATTTACGCAAATTTCATTTTTTGCAAGTGTGAATTTCTATTGTAGCAAGTGTGTTTTCCGCAACTGTGGAGGGTATGTGTTTCAGCAAGTATGATTTTCAGTTTTTATTTATTTATTTTTTATTTGGGTGTTGTAAGAACTCCTTTTTCAATATGTTTTAATGATGAGTGTCATCTTGAAACTACTCACTCAGATGCTTGCGAAAGTCAGGATCTCCTCTTCTCAGGAAGAGGAGATCTTGACAACAATTAAAGATTCAAACACTCCTCCAGCAACAAACGATGATTGAAGATCTGAAGACTCCTACATATTAGATGACAGAAAAGAATTCAAGCAGGAGATTGAGGAAGATGAAGAGGAGTTACAACAAGATTTGAGTGAGGAAAAACGCGCCTATGAAAGCATTATCGAGCAATGGTTCCAGGTAAGCACTCAATTAGATAAATTTTATTCCTTAGTTAGTTTGTTGTTACAGCAACAAAATTTGTTTATTCTTGTAAATTTCTATCTTTCATTTGAAAATTTTCACATGAATATATTTTTGTTACTATTGCGTGCTTGGCTCCATTGGAAGTTCACCTACACGTAACCAATTTTTAATTCTAATTAGCATAGAGTAGGTATGCTAACGAATAAAACAACATTTTTGCTCTATTTTTTTTTAAATAAGTATGCTCTCCTCCGCGCTTCGTGCGATCGCGAGGATCAGAAAATAGGATGCCTAAATTGATTTCAAGAATGAATGTTTTTTTCGTCCATCCTTTGACCCGCAAATAAACACAATAACAAAAATTAGATGAATAAAAACAAAACGAAATTTTACATGATGTTACAGGGAAAATTTTACATGCTGTTACAGTGAAATTTTACATGCTGATACAACGAAAATTTTACATGCTGTTACAACATGTTACAGTGAAATTTTTACATCCTGTTACAATGAAACTTTTACATGCTGTTACAGTAAAAAAAATTCATGCTGAAACAATGACGGTTTTTTTTGCTGTAATAGTGATTGAATAAATTTGCAGATCTGCAAACAATAAAACAATAATGGCATTAGGAAGTAATACAAAACAAAACGAAACTAAAACTGTGATTAATTGAATTACAAACCCTTTGTTTTCTGTTCACAATCCAACTACGACCTCAATAATCTTCTATCTTAGTCTTTGGCTTGAATCACAACAATACTGTGAATTTTGATGACCATTGATCTGAACTTCTTTGTGAGAGACAAGCTCTAGAAATTTTACCACAGCAGGAGTAATACCCATTTTTTTCATTCATCTTCGCTGAGGTAATTGCCAGAAAACGTAATTGCTAGAAATGCGTAATTGTTAAAACACATGATTTCAAAACGCATTTTATGAGAAAACCGAGGTGAATTAGAAAAATATAAAACGTGGGTTTTCTTGGGAACGGAGGCAATTAGGTAACTCATGAGTGATTGTCTGGATTTCTCAACCATTTGGGAGAAATTCAGGGTTCTTCAGAGCTCCGTTTTGTAGACTGCGTGAGGGAAAAACGATTTGTTTTGAACTACGACACCCTCCAAGAAGAAGAATTCAAGTTCATAACAAGCTCTGCTCCACATGACACGTGATCTAAGAGTCCAATTTGATTTACTAATCATCATTCAATCTTTCAATCTCTTTCACATCTTCAGATGGACTCCAAATGTCATTGCTAGCAATTCTGAACTAAACTCATTCTAATAGTTGTAACACAGAGATGAAATAATAAAACAATGTCATTGCCTCGTTGTTTTAAATTAAATAACACAAACAACTTTTTTTTTTGTTTGTTTGTTAATAATTTAAAATATATATATATATATATATGTTTTTTTTTTTCAAGAAAAACAAACCAAACAAACAAAGAAAAACAATAAAATAATTATAAAAACATTATAAAATAATAATAATAATATAAAAATATAAAAACACTTCAAAATTGCAAATGGATGCTTTATTTATTTTTGAAAACCATGATCCAAACATGTTACGTCGATGTGTTTTTCTTAAATCACTTCACGCAGCAATGGACGATGAGATCAGCATGCAACGACAACAGGTATAAAAACACAGTCTATTTATTTGATTTGTTGCATTTGCACTTATTTTTGCATAATATGTTTTTCACAAATCTCATGGTTTTTATGCAGGATTAGTGCTAAAGCTTTTTCAGGTTCGAAGACAGTCAAATTTTATGACGAAGTGATATTTTTCAGAAAAACATGTTCGCTGGACAGCTTGAAGAAGCTGTTACTCATCTGAAACACCATGACGTTTGCTGATACACAACAACATTTTGATGATGTACAAAAACATTTTGCTGATACTCAACAACATTTCGCTGTTACACAACAAAATTTTGCGCATCTTGATGTTTGTTGTTACACAACAACTTTATGTGCATCTTGATATTTGTTGTTACACAGGTACATTTTGCTGATACACGACAACATTTTGCTGATACACAGAAACGTTTTGCGCATCCTGATGTTTGTTGTTACACAAAAACATTTTGCTGATACACAACAACATTTTGCCAAATTTCATGCTGTAACACTGTCCCATTTCTCCTTCAAAGATGATTGGTCATCCCTGTGTTGAATCCATCTTCCATTGCCTTAACCTTCATGCTTTAACATGCCCATTTTTATGAGTTGCATACATCATTTCCCTTATCTTTTTTAGTTCATTTTTGCCTTTCCAGTTTTCTTTCTGAATAAAACAAACCCCCTTTCCATGATTACATTGCCTTACCATAAAACATTGTTTCTACTGAGATCTTTACATCTATAGTCCTACCACTCTTTTTATAACTCGTGTTGACTAATGTGGGATTCCGTAAGGCCCACATTTCAACAGTCTTGCCCCATCGACCTCGACACCTTATCTGGGATATAGACCAGAGTTCCTTTTTTAGTACCTTGAGGCTTGCATGCCTTAATGGCAAGCTCTCTCGCTAGCAATCATGGGAATACATCAATGTCTCTTGATCATTAGATCTTGCAAGTGGCTCGACATCGGCCCATATTGACACTCATTGACATCACTGGTGATTTTGTCTTGCATTGGTTAACGACATTCATCAATGGCCGGTAATCCAATGATTTCTCTTCATGCTCGACATCGACACATTTATTCCCATGACTAGAATTGTACCATCGATTTGTAGCAGGTGAAGACTATACACTTTTTCATGATCCCCTCAGCAGTTGCAGCAGTTTGATTTCCAAATTCCGATCTATGAGAGTACCACGGTTCCATATTCTCTACCTTCCACATTTCTCATGATTCAGCAGTAGCAGTTCCGATTCCTTCACTTCCCATGATCCAGTTACAACAACAACAACATTAGCAGTTCCATTTTCCTGATCTTGTAGCAGTGACACCTTCCATCTTCCATCAGTCATAGTAAGATATTCTTTGCTCTAGCAGTTACAACAGTTGCAGCTACAACGCTAGTCACGTTTTCTTGATCCAGCAGCCGCAACAACTACATCTACTTTTTGGGTAACTGGAGATATGTTATTTTCTAAGCTTTAATCACACAATTTCTTATATGCCGACTTGAATATTTTGGAAAATTTCCTCGCCATGCACTCTT